>CABFVX010001302.1:21710-43451 GCA_902151425.1 Timema shepardi | reverse complement strand
GGGGCATAGATATCCCATTGATTCTTCAATCACAAGATTGCCAATGGGCTTGTTTTTAGATAAATAAAAGTTTGGGTTGCAACAATATTAGTAGGGGTCAAAATCTCTGATCAACTGAATGCAGCCTGCTTCAGTGTCCAAATGGTATATGGCATCACTAGACTGGAATGCCGAGTACAGGAAGATTGGGGTTCAAATCCCAGTCGTGTCTCCTGAGGGTGTTTTTCCCTGAATGGTTTTCCACTTTCTAAAATACTTCCTTCCTCATTCCTACCACATAAGAGTAATTAAGGGGGTTAGGGTAAAAACATAATTACCCTCATATATTTAGACAGAAGGTGGACTATTTAGCTTTCTACAAAATCTGTACATTTAGATATAAAAAATAAATAAAAAATTCATTGATACTAGCAATTCCTATGTCTACTGTTAGTTTAGGATGCCTGATATTTGTATATCTATTTCGATAAATTGATGTATTGGGCATGGTCCAAAAGAAATGTATTTAAAAAAAACTTGATATGAATAAATATAAATAATAAAATTTACTCAGTCTATAACTCATCTCAAATTTTATATTTATATGATTAAATAAAATATGTTTATTTGTTGTTGTAGCTGATTTGGAACTCTTCCATTCTTTATAATAATTTTGTGAAATACGTTACTTGTTATATCTTAACTTTCATTTTAATAGGTTTCATGTCAACTATTTTAACCTTTCTATTAATCATCTTTCTACTGCCAATGTTAAATATTTTAAACATTACAGAACATGCCTTCCTTGTCTACATATTTTCAAACTATTTACTAGTATATTTAAGGGTGACCTGGTGGTCTAGGGGTAAGGTGTCGGACTTCTGTGCTGGGGGTGCGGGGCTCAATCCTCGGTCTCGGCACAGATTTATCTGATTACCAAACCCTTCACTCACCTCTGAAAAGACGTGTATTAACCACAACTTGTGAATGTGTGGAATGCCAGGTCTCCACCGTGGTTCGGATTCCACGTTAAACTGTAGGTCCTTTATAACCCGAACGGGTAGTAAGACGTGGTGCTAATAATAATAATAATAATAATAATAATAATAATAATAATAATAATAATAATAATAGTATATTTAATCATTCAACTAATAAGTTTATTATTGTCAGCATACTAATGTACCTATTATTTTTTGTATAATTCATACATACCCTTCTTATAACCTATAATCTTTTTTTCAAGTATTCACAAAAAATTAATTTTTAGAGTCTTTAATATTTATATAGTATTAATAACTCCAATCTAGTCAATTGCTAATTTCCACTTTTCATTTTACTTATCAGGTAATCCTATAACCTGCTACTGTTTAAAATATTGTATTTCCACAGGTTTATATTTTTTCCTTGTTTTCTGATGATTAATTTCAGAACATTACTATTTGACAATATAAATTATGATTTTTTAGAAATATTATTGTACCTATTTTATTTGACTTAATGAATGATAAATAAGTTTCTCTTTGAATAAATTATCTTTTGTTAAGTTTCTTATTTTATCTCGTTTAAATGACCAAAAAAATTGTACCGATTAATTTAAGTAGTTGTACTATCCAAATAAGTTCCTTATATTAAAAATAGCTATTGAAAGCTAAAAAAAAAAAGGCTGTGCTCCGCTTTACAGCAGAGCTCTGGACTCTAGCACACCATATGAGTGGGGTCCTACTGTAATTATCTCAGTTAATGTCTTACCTGCAACATAGTACAATCCTGTGTAACTATATCAAGTAGTTCATCTTCATCGTTACTGCTCAATATATTATTCAAATTCCTACATCTCCTTAAACACGTTCTTTTGAGCTTCTGACCTTTAAAAAATAAAATAAAACTTGTGTTTATGATTAGGGAAAGTACCCTTGATTCCTTAAGGATATTTGAGAGTTTGGTTTCGAAAAAGAAAAAGGAAAAAACTTATTTTTCTAAACTTCGGATTGAAATTTGTTTTTTAATCTTTACATTTCTTATCATTTTACAATGTTTATCGTTTTATATTGCTTATTGGTGGTTTAGCGAAATATAATTATATAATAAACTTAACCATGTCACAGAACACTAATTTACAAATTAACTGAACTTAAGGCTAGCAAAAGGGGAGGGCAAAACAAACAACCACCTGGAATGCAATGCTCAAGGAGGGTGAGGCCATTTTTTTTTTAATTGTATGTTTATAACACATCTTTTTTTCAAAATATAAAATTGTTCAGACATACTTGAGTTTATACTAATTTACTTTAATGTTTCAGAATTATTTGTGCAAATGTTAAGATTATTATGTCGTATCTAGGTGTTACACTTGCTTCCCAACTTAAAACATCAAACTGCGAAATTCTTGTAATGCAGCATTGTGTAAAAACTTTGTGTTTCGTTAGTGTTCTATGTGGTTGCCATGCCTAAAATTTGGTTGTATGATATTAATCAAAATCATCCATGAAATTGATTTCGCTCTTTGGAGTACTTCAAAAGCTTTAAAGACCTTTTTTCAGTACCCACAAGATGTTGGTGCATTCTAAGCGAGCATTTTCGAAATTTGTCTTTGAAAAAAGTTTGCAAATAAAATTGGGAACGCAGAGTTGGGTACCTTAAACTTGTGAGGTATCAATTAGTTGAACATGACTATCTTTTTAAGTGTAAAATAAAATGTCAATGATCTAACAATTATGAGATTAAAAAAATGCTGATCTTCCTGAAAGACACCAAATTTTGATAATAGCATAGCTTTTGTGAAGGAATATTGAAGCTATATTATTATTATTATTAGTATTATTATATATATTCATTTATTATTATTATTATTATTATCATCTTTTTAATTAATTATTTATATTATTATTATTTATTTTTAATGTTAAATCAGATATGGATATACAAAATTGCTTCCAGGAGAGTTATTGAAAGAAACAACTCGTTCAATGCAAATATTTACTATATTTCTCCTTACAGGAGACTGACATAATGCAAAAAGTAAGTGTATGAAACAACCATCGCACATTTCAAGACATGCAGTAGTGCATTGATTAACTTTATCCTGTACATGCTGCAGCATGCTTGTATGGACAAATGTACAAGCAACGTGAAATTTCAATGTAATTTTGTCAATATCCATGGAAGAATCTCCATTCACATGTTCATTTAAGTGTCCCCAAAGAAAGGCATCTAAAGGGACCATTGTGTTAGGCAACCGAAGCACTTCCATACCCAATACATCTCCCTGGTAAATAATGTCTAACCACGCTCAAGTATGTGTGTATCTCTCAGACACTAAATATCAGATGTTGTTCATAAACACTAAACCCAAGAAACAACCACAATTTTGTTGAGTTATACGCAAATTATGGCAAATTTTCCTGATTTAAATGCGAATCGTGGTCATTTTTGTTGATTCAATTGCAAAATAAGGTTAATTTTGCTGATTTAAATGTGAATTAAAGTAGCATTCAAATAATCACAAAAAGTGTGTATGGCCAGATTAAAGCAGATAAATTATCTTACCACCAAGTACCTGTACAACCAATAGCAGTGAAGGTTAGTGGGAGGAGTTATTTGGGTTTTGAACCCTTTCTATCCCCGATTAGTTTTTTCACTTACTAATTTTAACTAAAAATTAAAACTTAACTTTTCAAGAGATTGAGAAAAAAATAAAGTTATGTTTTCCTAGGCATGTGTATGCTAATAATACTAAGTTAAATTTGATAAGAAATGGCTTATAAGTTTTTATATGACTATCCACAAAGTATTTTGGATAAATACCCTCCTCCGTGCTTGCGCCTACTAAGTTACCCTCTCCAGGTAGTGCTGGGCTATGTTATTATGGTACGAAAATAAATAAATAGTCCTGTGGAAGGGTGATATTTTATTTATTTGATTAAATCATAATCATGATGATATAATTAAATATTAAGCCAATGAAAATGTAGATTATTTTTATTATGTCTTGAAAATATAGATATAAAGATCTCATTATATATGAAATCAATAAAGTATTAATTACATCATTATTATTATTATTATTATTATTATTACCGCGTCCTACTACCCGTTCGGGTTATACGCACTTACGCTAATGTGTAATGGTAGGGTGATTGTGAGATGAAATGGAGGACCTACAGTTTAACGTGGAATCCGAACCACGGTGGAGGTCTGGCATTCCTCACATTCACAAGATGTCTTGTCAGAGGTGAAGGAAGGGTTTGGTAATCAAATAAATCTTTGCCGGGACCGAGGATTGAACCCCGGCCGCCAGCATAGAAGTCTGACACCTTACCCTTAGACCACCAGGTCACCTTATTAATTACTGTACTAGGTTAGAGCTTCAAGTAATACGCACGTCCAGCCTCCACAACAAATAGGACGTGAGTAAGTTTAAGTTACTGAAGCTTCTTGTGAATTTGCTTGGGTAAGCCCTACAGGCCCCTGATCCTCAAAACTCAAAATCAACTCTATTTATTTTCTTCCACCAACCAGAGATTGTAAGAAAACGGGGGGAAACGTATAAAGGGGTGGACTTTAAATGCAACTGTTTCATCATGTTCAACCAGGAAATGAATATGACCTTGACATGTGCCAACAAAAGAGAAATATGGTCATCTTGACTAAGATGAATAAAAATACTAAACTATGAAAACTATAGATATAAGAGTGCATGCAATTTATATGTTTAAACTTCATTATAATGATTGTAAGGACTACCAGTAGGATTTTGGACAGTGTGCACATATTAAATGAAATTCTAAAAATATGTATCCATTCTTTGGTGCCCAAAACCAATTGAGGCAACCCTTCCTTTCTCTCATTAATTTCAGCCTCAGTTACTTAAAAGACCACATGATCCACCAGGACTCAATTTCCCCCGACGCTACCATGGTAATAAATGCGGCCATAAAAATATTATATGAGTTAGCCAGTATTTCTTTTTCTAGAGTGCCTGGAACCCGTTCCCCAGCAAATTCACGTTATTAAACATTATTCTATTCAATTCCAGGACACTGTACCAGCAGCCAATACAAATTGCCCCTTCAAATAAAAATTCAATCTCCTTTCACCTTTCTCCCTCCCCCCACATAGCCCCCAGCCCAACAATACGTGGAATCATAAACATAACATAAAACATAAAAAAAAACTGTTAGTACCGGTACATAGCTATATTATTAAACCCAACTCACCATCTCCACCAATATTTCCATTCAATTTGTAAATGTGTTCATCGGTGGTACTTTCAGCAGGTGGATTGGTCCGAAAATCAGTCTGCAAAATTTTGCCTTTCTTTCTGCAATAATGTCAAACATAAAGTTCGATATAAACTTAAAAATGGGGTTTACTATAATTGTGATTAATATATATTCTGGATAGGGTTTCAAACCTTGGACCAGTCTTTCAGTATGCAATTGTTCTACTGAAAAAGAAGAGGATGGTCGATTTTTGTATCCCTTATTATTATATGGGAGAACAGACTCTACTTCCTATTACTAGAAAAATATAAAAATCTACAATAGCTTTGTACAAGGTGCTTGCTTACAGTTAACGATAATATACTTCAACACATATTACTGCTAACAATAGCATGTTACATGTAACTCTAGTGAATGAGATGTTTATATTCTCAACCATAAGGTGAGATTAATTAAGCTTTAACCCCATGTGTGGTCTCATAGTCTAAGTATTTACACTTGCAATAGATTTAATCGCTAGTGATGAGGAGGTGTGTGTTTGAAGCTTTGTCGTTTGTAATGAGTGTGTTTTTCCCCGAAATGTCTTCCAGTCTCTCTTCACACAAATGTCCCAGTCCCTGAAGGTTAAATACATACTTTTTCATAATGTATAGTTTATAAACAATGAAGATTCATAAATGACCAAATATTAGTAAAGGCTGCACCAACACCTCAAAACGCCGCAAATTCCCTATCCTTAGTTTAGCGTAACATAATTCTATTACAAACCTAAAAAACAACAACTCCAGATCATTAATTTACCTCTTAACAGAATGTGAATTCACATAATATAGGTAAATGCATAAATTATTTTTATTATTATTGTAAACAAGTATGACCAAATAGAAAAAAAAAATATAGTCTCTGCACATTTGACTAAGCTATATATTTATGAAAGTTTGTAGAAGAGATTATATAAATAAAAATTATATATATATATATTTGTAATTTTTATATACTCTCTCACAGATATTATTATTAGTCAAATGTGCAAGCCGTTTGTTTTTCTTGCATTTTCTTATAAATAATAATATTAGCACCGTGTCTTACTACCCGTTCGAGTTATACGCTTTTTAAGTACTAATTACGCTAATGGATTAGGAATTGGGAAGGTTGAATTAGAGGAAGTGAACCTGCATTTGCGTGGAGGGAGAGTGGAAAACCATTTAGGAAAAAAAAACTCAGTTCACCCGACCGAGATTCAAACCTCGATATCCCCGTCCTCAGAAGTCGAGCTCAACACGACTAGCACGTTAGCCAACTACGCCACCGAAGCGGGTCATTTAAAAAAAAAAAATCTTATACATGTTAACAGTAATAAGAACAAAATATACACATATTATAAAGAGCATTTATAATTTTGTGAATTTCTTCAATTTTGCAAAGATATAATTGAGACACTATCACTAAAACAAAAGATGTTGGTTGCTTGGAATAAGAAAATGAATCTGTGCCTGGATCAAACAAAGCCATTTTTAACCTTAGATCAATTTCATCAAAATATCTGTTTCTATATTTAATTTTTTTTTAAACAATACGAAAATCAAAAAAATACTCATTAAGTGTTGTAGTCATAAGAGACATAGTTGGTTGGACAGCTCTCGATACTGAAGACCAGAGTTTTAAGCAAAGGTGCAACTACCATGCTTTGAGGACAAATATATATGGCAACACTCAAATGACTTGGCAGAATCTATTAAACAAACCAAATATTTTTTTTAAACACATTTTTAAAGTTCAGTAAGGAGAGATAGTATAATATTTAAGAAACAGCCAATATGTAATGATTAATAATTATAAAAGTTGTAAAAGAAGGTTGTATTACATATCAAACAAGATTGGAAAATATACATGAAAATAACAACTATCCTATACCATGCAAAACATAATATTGTGATGCAATCCTCTTAAAGTAATGGGACAAAACATAGTGTCATTGATATGAAGGCATCTCTTGGTGAAAGGGCCTGTACTAAACTCTTTTTTTCATTCCTGCCTTAAAAGGCTGTTGACTCCACGAGTTATCTTTTTAGGAAAGGTAAAGAAGCGGTCTCCTCAGGTGCACTTTATCTCTATGGCTACAAATTTGGTTATTCAGGTATGCCACTATATGATATTGTTTCAGCAGAATTAAAAGTGCTAGTGTCTGTGTATGGAGGGGATCCAGTTAAAGACTCATTAGATTCAAGGTACACTTTATAATTAAAGAAAATCTTCTTAGCAAAGAATGAGTTTAAAATTTTTCCTCTACACCCCACTGAAAACTCAGCAAAATACCACTTACTTCGAACTCATTAACAGTGTATAATTTGGAAAACACTGGGTTGTTATGCAGTAAATCCCCAAAACTTTGTATGGATGAATGTTGGTAGCAAGCTCCAACCTGAGACAACTGACCTTGGATCAGTACCAGAAGCACTGCTTAAAATGATAAGGTGTACATAAACAGATAGTGTGTGATTGGATGCATGCTCCAGGAATTGCAAATGCGGAAAATATGAAATTGCATGTAGTGAAATTTGCACCAACTGCAGCGGAAAGAACTGTATTAATGTACCACATGCCCTGGACTGTCGGAGTGATAATGAAGATGATGTATGATAAAATTTAGATAACACTTGAGGAACTAAAATATTCATGTTGTGTATTAGTTTACTTCAAATATTGAAACTAACTGTCATAAAGTAGTGATAGCAGTATTTTGTTTCCAAATTGTTTTGGACATTTTTTTAAACTTGATATCCAACTTTGATCCATTCATGTTGCTCCCCACACATCCTACCCCAGTGTACCTCACCCCCACCTGCCTCACCCCCAGCCATTCAAACTTGATTTTGTTATGTAATACGGTATGCTCTGCAAATTTGTTCCGGCAAAGTATTTCATTGTGCCAACGGTTTTCAGATTAAAAGTAGTAAACTACAGAAAAACATAATTTATAGCTAAGAATTATGAATCAATAAATCTTAAAAAAATTGAATCTGAAGGTAAAATATGGGTTACAGAGAAAAATGTTATATACAATATTTATATGTATGTTTGTATTCTTTAATTTTGATTCAGAACAAATTTTTGCAGGAAGTAAGGTTTTCCTACAAATGAGAAAAAACTTCATAAAGGTCTATTGTGGACACCATTTTTTCAATATGGTGGCCAATGGCATAAAGATACAGATGTAGATTTTTAGTATGTTACTCTAGAGAGAGTATGATTTGACAGGAACCAAAAATTATTTTTGTTTGGATTAATTCTAGCAAAAAACCTATTCCAGCTGTAATATTGCTTTTAGAAAAGTTAGTGCAGAAAGTATGTCCTTGAGACGCATTCGTTTATTGATTGGTATGTTAGCTTGGCTAGACTTAGGGAATTAAATATATTTTTTATATATTATCGATATATTGCTTATATCTTTTATATATATTATTTGAAGTTTTGTATTTATATATGATTGGCACCATTTATATATATTCTAATGTTAGGAACTGCCAGCCTATTAGGAATTATGGAAGATAGGCAATGTTGTTGCTTATTGTTAGAATAGTATGTATTGTGAGGTGCAAAATTGTGTTGTATTGAGCCTTAGATTTTGATAAACTCTATTAGGAAATTATTGTTGCTATTGAGATTTTGTTATGAGTCTAGTATGTTAATATGTTTTCCTCCGTTTAGTTTACGATACAAGTCAGGACTTTTCCACCTCACGAGTATTATGAAAGATAGGTTAGGTTATGGCGGGATCACGATCTACTTAATTTTAACTTAAAGTAATATTCACTTAAAGTTAACTTAACTTAAGAAAACAGATGTGTGATCACAATTCATGTAATTTAACGTAACAACTCGAACCAAACATCATTCTAGAGTAGGTGTTTTGATCTGTGATTTGTACTATTTGTATTAGTGTTAATGATCTGTGAATGTTTACTGTTTTCTACCAATATTATAGATATTTATCATTAAACTTTATTGAGCAAATTTTAATGCTTTTACAGTCATGATTATTTTAAATGATTTATATTTTAACAACAAGGATCTTTTTAAAGACACACATTATTCCATTTTATATAATACAAGCTTTGTAGTTTTAACTTCTTTACAGTATTTGCATTGAGTCTCTTCTATAATGATACTATACTAGTGCCTATTTTAATTAAAGTTACGATCACTAGAACTAAAGCTAAAGAGTAGACCTTGGTCATAAAACCAACAAATGAATTAATAAATAGTCCGGTGGACATCACTCGCAGAATGATTGGCTAGCTAGATCACATGATACCCTGTCATATTGTTTCAATAGATGGACTTGTTAGTTATTGTTTCAAAACCTAGCTTGTTATATCCTTATGCCTCTAATAATGTTTTGTCTGTGTTTTTTTAAATTGTATGTTATTTGTCTTCTTTGTTTGGTTAATTGTCAGCATTTTTGTGGTTCTAATAAAAGGACAAATTAAATAGTGTTTATAAACAATGCTTCTTTATCTTTACTTAAATATTACATCAAATTTATTTACACCGGGTAGATGATAAGTGACATTATGGTGACAGTGACAGGATGTATAAGTGGAGATAAAGAGTTTCTGTTGTTTAAGAAGAAAAGGGCTGCCATTAGTGCTTCTTTCATGAAGATTGTGAAGACTACAACAGATCTGATTTCAGTTGATGGTTAGAAGGACTTAGTGGCCATTGAAACAAATCACCAGCTGTTGCAAGGAAAATTAACTGAATTTGCAAACCTATCTGAGCAAATATTGAATTGTCTGCTTGAAAGTGATGCATAGGAAAATGAATTGAGTACTGAAATAGCTAGTGCGGATGAATACAAAGCTAGTTGGGCAGCTATGTGTATTCATATTGGCAGATTTAAGGTGGTACATGATATAGATGTAGAATCCACAGCCAGTATTCAAACGGATTATAAAGGTAGACATTGTTCAAAAATTAAGTGCAAATTCCTCAAGATCGAATATAAGAAATATGGGGGTGACATAACAGAATGGTTGAGTTTTTGGAGCCAATTCGCTAAAATTCATGAAGATGAGGATTTAGATGCAGCCGACAAATTCCAGTATTTGATTCAGGCCCCTTTAACTGGTTCAAGGGCTCGAGAAGTGGTCAAAAGTTTTCCTCAGACTCTAGAAAATTATCCTAAGGCTATACAAAGTTTGAGATCTTGTTTCGGACGCGATGATTTATTGGTTGAAGTTTATGTGTGGGAACTATTGAAGCTGACTCTTCAGAGTTTGTCAGATGGGATGCTGTTATCGACTATGTATGACCGTTTGGAAACTCAGCTGAGAGCACTCGAAACTTTGGGAATCACCTCTGATAAGTATGCAGCAATGTTATTCCAGATGGTTGAATCTTGTTTGATGGAAGATTTACTACGTGCTTTGCAACGTAGTGGTGCTTCGGGTCAAGGTGAAGGGCGGTTGCAGAGCCTAACGAAATGTATCCGGAGAGAAGTCAAACAAGAAGAGCGAATCTGTCTTGCAGTAAAAGGTTTTAATATCAGTGGTGGAGAGGAAGTTTTAAAAGGTAAGAGGAGGAATATCTCTAGCTATGAAGAAACAAAGGTATCTACAGCAGCCGCATTAGTAGATACAAGAAATAGGCCTAATTCAAACACTTCAATGTGTATATTTTGTAACACATCACATTTTTCTGTAGATTGTTTAAAGCCAGAAAATTGAGCAGAGATGAGAAGCTTAAAATTATTGGGCAGAGTCGCTGTTATTTTGTTTGTATGAAAGGTAGACACATTGCAAAGAGATGTAAACTAAAGTGTTTGATCTGTGATGGTAAACACAGTATTCTACTTTGTCCCAAACTAAAAACTAGTGTTCTTAAGTCTGGGGATAAGGACAATTTGAAGAAAGACTTAACTGAAAGACCAAGGGTTCCTGGGGTGAATACAGTAGCAACTAATTCTATCTCTGAAGTACTTCTTCAAACTCTTACTGTAAGGATGAAAGGGAAAAGGGGTAATCGAAATGTTCGAGTTCTAATAGACACGAGATCCCAGAGATCATACATTCTGAAGGATGTGTTAGGACAAATGGGATACACATCAATAGGGGAAGAATGTATTCAGCATGCTTTGTTTGGAGGAAACCAGTCAGGTGAAGTTTCACAAAATCATTTTCAAATCCAGATGATAATCATCAAAAACCGTTATGTATGAAACTTTTAAAATCTTGATTATGACAAAATATGTTTCTCATTGTCTTCCGCAAGAAAAGATTTGTGTCAGAGAGAACTACAACTGTTGGGTATAGAAATAAATGATGAGGTCAAACCGGTAGAAGTTTTGATAGGGGCTGATTTTGCGGGAAAAATACTCATGGGTGAAAGAGTCGTTCTTAAATGTGGTTTGGAAGCTGTGAACACCTATTTAGGATGGACTCTACTGGGCAGGGTTCCATATAGGAAGTCACTTTCTCATACCATGACCATAACTTATTTGTTTACAAATGATATGTCTATTTCCACACTCTGGGATCTTGATGTTCTGGGAATCGAGGACACAGATAAGCGAAGGACAAAGGCTGAAAAAGAATTAACAACATGAGAGCATTTTAAACAAACTGTCAAACGGAATGTGGATGGTCGTTACATGGTTGAACTTCCATGGGTGGATGGACACTCCCCTCTCCCTTCAAATTTCACAATAGCACAGAAGCGTCTGGAAACAACGTTCCGGAAACTGAAATCTCTTAAGTAGAAAGAGCCTACACAGAAGTGTTAGAAGAGTGGAAGAGAGAGGGAATCATAGAAGAAGTGGTTAATGCTAAGTGTAATGGGGGACATTATCTTCCCCACCGACCAGTAATCAAGGAACATGGTACTACAAAGATTCGTCCCGTGTTTGATGCCTCCGCAAAGATCAATTCCTGTCCTTCGCTGAACGATTTCTTAGAGGAAGGGCCGAACTTGATTTAATGTATTCTGTCTCTCCTGCTTCGCCTCAAAGTGGGAGCTATTGGTGTTATTGCTGATATAAAGAAAGCTTTCTTGCAGATTGGACTTTGTGAACAAGATAGAGATTTTGTACGGTTCTTGTGGAAAACATCGAATGGGGAAAGCTTAGTCCTAAGACATGCACGTGTGGTTTTCGGCATTTCACCCAGTCCTTTTCTGTTAGGAGTTGTCATTGAACACCATCTAGACTCAGTCTTGAGAACTTGTGAAAAGAGCTGTTTTGGGACTAGCATGTGTTCCCAGAAAACAATTTAAAAAATTGCAGAAGGGTTTTTATGTTGACAATTGTCTCGAGTATAGATGAAGTGAGAAAGGTACATCAGTTTATGACAGAATCAACAGCTTTGTTGCTTGACACAAAATATGAGCTAAGAGGATGGGAATATCCTAGCTCTGAAGTTGACCATAGTGAAGTATAACCTGTTTTAGGTCTGCATTGGAGGCGTGGAACATATGTTGGCCATCAATTCAGCCTTTATTCCTCAAATTGATTTTCAGAGGTGACAAAGAGAAAAATGTTATCTGTTGCTCATAAATTGTATGACCCAATTGGTTTCACAGCTCCTGTAACATTGATCCCAAAACTGTTGATTCAACAGTTGTGGGCTTCTAAGTTGGGCTGGGATGAAGAAGTTCCTACAAAAGAAAAGGAGAGGTTTGTAAAATGGACTTCAATGTCTGATCAAAATTGAAATTCCCAGATATATCACCCAGAAGAATGTGAAGCATAGCCTTCACACGTTCTGTGATGCCAGTCAAGATGCATATGGTGTTGTTGAGTATTTGAGATCGGAAACTGAACCTTGCATTGACGTTCAACTTGTTTAGACTAAAGCCAGGGTAGTGCCTATCAAGAAGACCACTCACTATACCACGTCTGGAGCTCTTAGCCGTTACTATTGGGGCTAGACTGTTTTCCTACATAGTGGAACATTTAGATTTGAATGTGTCGGACTTATGTTTCTGAAGTGATTCAAGTATGGTTTTAGCGTGGATACAAAGAGAGGAGCAGTGGGCTACTTTTGTATGTAATAGGGATCAAGAGATTAAACGATTGACGGCAAAAGAAAACTGGCGCCACATTCCAGGTCCACTTAAACCAGCAGAGTTAGCCAATCGAGGATGCTCTGCTAAGAAATTGATGCAGTTGAGATGGTGGGAGGGGACTGAATGGCTAAAGCTGCCTCCAGATCAATGGCCTATGGAAGTTGTTTCTGCTGAGGAAGAAGTTATCTACCTGGAAAAAAGAAAAGGTGCGGTTACGACTACCAAATGTTAACACCGATGATGAGTGGTATTACCAATTCTTCTCCCAATACCACAAAAATTCTCCGTTTTGTGGGATGGGTACTCAGATTCATATGTAATTGCAGAAAGCAATCGATGACAAGGGGAGATCTTAGTGCCATATAAGTGGATGAGGCCGAAGTCCTTGTCATTAGATTTATTCAGAAAAAATCCTTTCAAGATTCAAAATATGAACCTGTCAAGTTAATGAATTTATTTGTGGACACCAAAGATGTTCTATGTCTGAAAACACGAATATCAGAACAGAAGGATGTGTTAGATCTCAGATATCCAGCCTTATTGCCTTCTGATCATCCAGTGGTCACCAGATTGATTCATGAGACACATGTCAAGGCAAACCATGTTAAAGTGCAGGGTCTTTTGAGCTTGATTAGAGAAAGGTTCTGAACTGTAAAGGGTAGGAGAATCGTTCGCTCTGTTGTTATGAAATGCACTGTGTGCAAACGATTTGCAGGCACACATTTTTATCGATCTGTGCCACCATTATCTGAAGACAGAGTGCATGACACCTTAGTGTTTGAAGTCAAAGGAGTGGATCTGGTGGATCCACTTTGCCTACAAGATGGAAGTAAAGCCTGGACACGCCTTTATACTTGTGGAGTGTATCGTGCTGTCCATCTGGAAGTAGTATCTGCGTTGTCTTTGGATGCCTTCATATTGGAGATTCGTGGCTCGACATGTAAGACCGTCTGTCATATACAGTGATAACAGGAGTAAATTTGTAGGTACAGCTAATGCTTTTTCACAATTGAACTGGGAGAAAAATTAATGCTTTTAGCTCAGCACAACAAATTGTTTGGAAATTCAATCTTCCTGCTGCTCCATGGTGGGGCAGTTGGTCAGAGCGCCTTATTGGTATAATGAAATCCTTGCTTTTGAGAATACTTGGAAGAGGCCGGCTGGCTTTTGAGGAACAGACAGCTGTGTTATGTGAGGCTATAATGAATTCATGATCTTTGACCTATGTATGAGATGATCCTGAAAGCCTGACTCCATTGACACCGGCCTTATTCCTGGTCCTTGACCTCAAAGAAGTAAGAGTGCCTGATTGTGACCAATTGGGGACAACTGATCTGAAGAAGAGATTAAGGTACTTGCAAAAACTGCGTGAAGTTTTGAGGAAGAGGTTCCGCAGTGAATATCTGAGTCAGTTGGCTGAAAACTCAAAGAGCGAGAAGGAATATCCTTTAAAGGTTGGTTAAGTGGTTCTCATCAGGAGTGAGAACCTCAAACGGCTGGACTGGCCCTTAGCTGTAGTAGAAGAGTTGTATACTGAATGTGATGGAGTTCATCGACTGGTTCGGCTGAGAATAGGTACTGGCACTGTCATGAGGCCTATTCAACGATTGAATAGTCATACTCAAGGCCTAAAGGTACACCCTCTAGCTTGTCGAATGTACTGACAGATATGTCTTGGGAGATCAAAACCCTTCAAAAGATACTTTTTGGACAAACAGACCAGAAAGGGTGGAAAGATTACTACACTAGCAAGATATTTAACAATGAAATTATTACCTTTTTGTGTTTAAGTGTTAAAAGAACAATGACTCAACTACTCTGAACTTCATCAAAGTGATACCTGTGAAAATTCCTTAATATATGTTGTTTTGCGTTAGAAACTCAAGGTGGGAGAATGTCATATTGTTTCAATAGATGGATTTGTTAGTTATTGTTTCAAAACATAGCTTGTTATATCTCAATGCTTCTAATAATGTTTTGTCCATATATTTTTAAATTGTATGTTCTTTGTCTTCTTTGTTTGGTTAATTGTCGGCATTTTTGTGGCTCCAATAAAAGGACAAATTAAATAGTGTTTATGTACAACGCTTCTCTATCTTTACTTAAATATTATGTCGAATTTATTTACGTCGAGTATAAGTGCCACCCATGAAGAAAGATTAACTTAACATGAAAGACCTCCCAGGACATCTAGTACGTTATTTTAGCTGTAAGTAAACGTTAAGTTAACTGCATCGTGATCGCTTGCATTTAAAAACACAAGGTGATCCTTTATGTCAGGTTAATTTTGAGTTAATGTTAAATTAATCGTGATCCCGGCATTACTGCTCATGGTTAGAATAGAGCATATAGTTATGTGCAGAGACATGTTCCTTTTGGTAACCGATGTTAATGACTTTTACTACGAGGGTATTATTACTATGGTAATTATTGGCCGGTTGGACATTTGTTTACTATCATTTTGAAGGCAAAGGCCGTATTGTTTAAATTGTGGATTTCTATCTTTACAATTCTTTTGCGAATTGTTCACTAAAAAAAAATTAAGTCAACATTTTTCTACTTACATTTATATAACAATAAACTTCCTTTAAAGCCTATGGCCATTGTTCATGTCATTCTTTAAATCTTTTTCACATAAGCAACCTTGTTCTTGCATAAAATTAGGATAACTTTCCTGGTAGATCTATTTTCAATTAGGTCATCTGAATTTGAAACTTGGACTTCAAATAATGAGTTTGTCAAACTAGATTCCCATGCTGATCGATTTATTTCTGTAAATATTTTGCACATTGCTCGTTACTCATGCTTACACTCCAGTAAGTTTGAAAACCAGGGAGAATGGTGCAAACAAACCACTTTCAAAAATAAAACTCTTATTAATACCCCAAAAACCTTCAACACACCAAAATCAAAGAATAAAACCAAACCCACCCGAACCAGCCATACCTTCCATAGTAATTGAGGCATGTTCGGGCCAGAGCCGTGAAGAGTAGAACATCAACACCCCTCCTCTTTTGTCTAATCGTTCTTATACCCTAATTTAATGTATTCTTTCATACTAAATTCATCTTTATCTGCATACCTTACTTACAAAATTAGTTATATCTTACTATTATGTTTACGCATGTGTTTATTCCACTCACACATTCCCTATTCTGAATTATCTCTGGTATAGAATATCCTAGCAGTCCATTTGCCACACCTTTTCATATTATGTAGTTTTTATTCTTGGAACCATTCATTCATCACCATGTAGTGAGGAACAACACATTCCTCTCATAATTCTGGTAAATATATGTCTGTTTGTTAGCAGTTTTCAGAATTTCTTGACTTAATTTTTCTAGCTTGTTTCTTCAAATTCATTTTTATATTTATAACTTCATTGGTAATTTAATATGTGCATGTTTTATTTGTGTTTCTTTATTGAAAACCTGAGGATGATGTAGAATTACTTCGAAACTAGACGTCAAATTTTGGCTGCTCACACAGCTTCTTGACATATGAAGAACCGTAATCACATCTAAGGAATCATCAATATATAAACTGTACCTATTTTACTTTTAATAATCTTTTCAATTTCTTAATTAGTTCAATTATTACCCATATTACTTTTATAAACCTTGTAACACAAATTTGACTTATTCTTTCTACTTTATTAAGAATATGATTTAAATTTGCAACATCCTCCACTTCTAAAGTATTATCAATATAGTAAAGTAAATAATATTTAAATATATATATATATATATATATGTTGGAGTTCAATTATTACCATCAAAACGTTATTGTTTGTTTACATTTGTAGTTTACTGTAACGCCGACAGATGTCTCATGAATTTAGTCTTAAAAGGCTTTTTCAAATAATAAACCGTTAGTGATGCTCCAGCTAAGCGCTGTACCGGTTGTGTTATAAATTGTGTCAACAATAGTTTATACATATTGTGTATTTTGATCACTACTCTACCCAACAGGTTATGGGCCCAGGTTACGAGAGTTACGCGATCGGAAACGAAACAATATTTTAATTAAACGAAAAGTTATAAATCAGAAAAAGTGCAGAAGCTGAACGATTCGTTTGCCTAAGAAAATGGCGCACGCGAACGCGACGCATTCAACACGACTCGAGATGTCGTCACGCGACAACTACGATACATGGAAAATACAAGCCGAAGCCTTGTTAATAAAAAATGATACATGGGGATATGTGTCAGGAGAAATACCACAACCCGAAGTGGTTGGCGAAAACGCGGTGCTTGTTGCCGCGCAAGCTGCACACAAGGCTTGGTTAGCGGCCGATCGGAAGGCAAAAGCTGATTTGATCCTGTCCATCAATCCATCTGAATTAAAACAGATTCGGGGATGCGTTACTTCACGCGATGTATGGATCAAACTAGAATCAATTTACGCATCAAAGGGGCCTGCTCGCAAAGCAACATTGCTCAAACGTCTCACACAACACAAGATGCAAGATGGCGACGATGTGACTGAACATCTCTCTGGATTTTTTGATGCTGTGGATAAGTTGCAAGCAATGGAAGTGGACATAAACGGCGACCTGTTGACGATCATGCTGCTATATAGTCTCCCCAGCAGTTATGACAACTTTCGATGTGCAATCGAATCCCGCGACAATTTACCTGACGCTGAAACGTTGAAAGTGAAAGTTTTGGAAGAACATAACGCGCGTGCTCCGGAAAATGGAAGTTCCGCCATGTTTGTCAAGTCAGGAAAACAGTTCGTGAACCGACCAAAAGGTGGTACGAGCAGTAGTGCTGGATCCGAACAGAAACGTAAACAAAAACCACAACCAAACTATAAATGCGGTTTTTGCAAAAAGAAAGGACACAGGGAGGCCGATTGTTTCTTTAAAAAGAAGTTGAGCGAACAAACGGCAAATAAAGCTGACGAGGCCCATTGTTGTTTTTTCGTTGACAAAGAAATTACAAAATCAAGCAATATAAACAACCTTTGGTGCATTGATAGTGGTTGCACATCTCACTTATGCAACAATGAACATGCATTCACGAGCAAGAAGAAAATGTACGGGAATCTTAAACTTGCCGATGACAGCGCCACGCAAGTAAAAGCGAAAGGTGACGTGCAAATCACCACCGCGAACAGTGTGACAGACTCTATCACATTGAAAGACACCTTATATGTACCCGACCTCCGAACGAACCTCATCTCTGTGGCAAAAATTGTTGACAACAACAACAAGGTGACATTTGAGAAAGATCGCGCGCTCATAAAAGGTATAAACGGTGACATTAAAGTTGTTGCGAATAGAATTGGTGACTTATTCTACTTATGTGAAAGCGATCAGCAAGCGTGCATGGTCACAGGACCAAAAGTTCTAAAAAGTGAATTAGAAATTTGGCACGCTCGACTTGGTCATTTGAATTTGAGGGACATGGTCAATATGCTCAAGAACCAATGTGTGATCGGTTTAAAATTCAATGACTCAACTGACTTAAAAAACTGTCACACCTGTCTAGAAGGAAAAATAACATCAACTCCCTTCACCAAACGAGAGGTAACCTCAAAAGAGCTTCTGGAGTTAATCCATTCTGACGTCTGCGGGCCGATGAGGGAAGCATCTCAAGGTGGCGCACGTTATTTTGTAACCTTCATAGACGACTACAGTCGATGGTGTCAAGTATACTTCCTTCGTCACAAGGGAGAGGTCACTGAGAAGTTCATTGAGTTCAAGAATCTAGCCGAAAATCAAACAGGGCATAAGATAAAAGCTCTTCAATCGGATAATGGCAAAGAATATTGCAACGACAAAATGGATTCCATCCTCAAACGTGCAGGCATCCAACGACGTCTAACAACTCCGCACACCCCACAACAGAACGGTGTCGCAGAAAGGAAGAACCGCACTCTGGTTGAGGCTGCTAGGTGCATGCTATTAGAGTCTGGAATGCCACTGTCCTTTTGGGCCGAAGCCATAGCGACAGCTAACCACATCCGAAATCGATGCACAACAAAAAGGTTGTCTGAAGGAACTCCATACGAAAGATGGTTGGGAAGACGGCCGAATATCTCGCATCTTCGTATATTTGGGGAGAAAGCCATCATCCTCGACAAGTCTCCCAATAAAGGAAAGTTCGAGCCCAAAGGAAAGAAAGGGGTCTTTGTTGGCTACTCTGACTGTTCCAAGGCCTACCGGGTATGGCTACCAAGTGAACGAAAAATCCGTGTCTCCAGGGACATAAGATTCTGTGCCAAGCCCGGGCCCGAACACACATCTGGAGACTTTCTTCAAGAAGAAGAAATATCTCGTCAATATGAAGGAGGAGGTTTCAGTGAAGAAGAGTCCTCGCAAAAGGACGTAGAGATCAGTCCGAACGCTCTGGAAGATGATGAACCATTTCATGGATTCGAGGTGACTGATGACCCCATGCTCGACGTTGGAGAGCGACAAGCTCATCAAGGTGCCACAGGCACCGAATCCGACATGCTGGTTGAGCGAGGACCCGGCAGACCAAAGTTAATGAGTACCGGAAGAAGGGGTCACCCCACTAAAATATACCAGCCTGCGGCCAACCGGGCCGACCAGAAACTTGCTCTCAACAATGATCCGCCATACGATAAAGATACTGGGCATTCAAGCACTGCATCATCTCAAACTATGGAGCATAACAATGTTCAAAGTAACATGGAAAATGGATCGTTTCATAATGCCCCAGTTGCGATGAATGCCTCAGAGATTCACATCGACAGTGCCATGAAGGGGCCAGATAGCGAGGAATGGTTCGAAGCAATCTATTCTGAGATCAGATGCTTGGTCGCCAACGACACTTGGGAAATCGTTGATAGGCCGACCAACAATAGAGTGATTGACTGTAGGGCGGTTCTCCGAAACAAGTATAAACCTGATGGAACGTTACTTCGAAGGAAAGCAAGGGTGGTCGCAAGAGGCTTTGCCCAAAGACCAGGAATCGACTTTGTGGACACTTTTGCTCCAGTTGCCAGGATCGAATCATTTCGATTACTCATGGCATTGTCAGCTAAGCTCAACTTAAAAGTCTCACAGCTTGACATTACAACGGCCTATCTGAATGGTGACATCAACACACTAACATTCATGGAACAGCCGGACTTGCTTGTCGAGGCACTACAAAAGATGATTAGGCCTGAAAATGATGACAGCATTGTTGAGAAAGCAAAAGACATGCTTCATAAACTGAAATCCGGTAACAAAGTCTGCAAACTTCGGAAGGCCATTTACGGGCTCCGTCAAGCTGGTCGACAGTGGCACGCTAAATTAAGTGCTACCTTAGAATCCATCGGGTTGCAGCCCACAAACTCTGACCCATGCGTGTACATCGATAGTCGAAGTAAACACCCAGTCTATGTGCTCATCTATGTTGACGACATCGTGATCGCTTCTGGAAACCCAGAGCGAACCAAAGACATTAAAGGTGAACTGTCAAACAAATTTGATGTAAAGGACCTTGGAGCTATAAATCATTGCTTAGGAATTGAAGTGAACCAATCCAAGGACAAAGTTACGTTATGTCAGAGTGGCTACATCAGGGATGTCTTACATAAGTTCGGGATGAATGACTGCAAGCCAGCGAAGACACCGATATCAACCAGGGTCAAGTTTGATTCTTCCTCCACTAACACAGAAGAAACAAAGCAATATCCATTCAGAGAGTTGATTTGAGCCCTCATGTACATCGCCATCGGTACCCGTCCTGACATCGCTTACACAGTCAACATGCTGAGTCAATATAATAATTGTCACACCTCAGCTCACTGGCAAGCAGCCAAGCGTGTGCTAAGATATATACAAGGAACCATTGACAAGAAGTTGGTTTACTCCAGGGATAATGGAGGCATTTCTGGCTTCGCAGACGCCGACTGGGGAAACTGTGACACTGACAGAAAGTTCTATATAGGTTACACTTTCACTTTGTCTGGAGCGGCGGTATCATGGTGCTCAAGAAAGCAAAGCACCGTTGCTTTATCTTCAACCGAGGCAGAATATGTGAGTCTCACCGAAGCTACAAAGGAAGCAATCTTCCTGATGACCTTCGTACGAGAACTTAGTTTAAAGGAGTTGTCGAACATCATTATTTTCAATGATAATCAATCAGCTGGAAAATTGGCACATAACCCTGTCTTCCACTCAAGATCAAAACATATAGACATAACATTTCATTTTATTCGTCAAGCTCTCCAAGATCACCCACTAAGGTTTGAATATCTTTCCACTGAGGATATGGTAGCTGACATCTTAACAAAACCTCTTCCTGGAGCCAAGCACGAGAAGTGTGTCAACGAATTGGGTTTACATGCTTGATTGTTACCTATTGACCTTTTGGACTCAAAATTGAGGGGGAGTGTTGGAGTTCAATTATTACCGTCAAAACGTTATTGTTTGTTTACATTTGTAGTTCACTGTAACGCCGACAGATGTCTCATGAATTTAGTCTTAAAAGGCTTTTTCAAATAATAAACC
>CABFVX010001302.1:0-21284 GCA_902151425.1 Timema shepardi | reverse complement strand
CAAAGGAAGCAATCTTCCTGATGACCTTCGTACGAGAACTTAGTTTAAAGGAGTTGTCGAACATCATTATTTTCAATGATAATCAATCAGCTGGAAAATTGGCACATAACCCTGTCTTCCACTCAAGATCAAAACATATAGACATAACATTTCATTTTATTCGTCAAGCTCTCCAAGATCACCCACTAAGGTTTGAATATCTTTCCACTGAGGATATGGTAGCTGACATCTTAACAAAACCTCTTCCTGGAGCCAAGCACGAGAAGTGTGTCAACGAATTGGGTTTACATGCTTGATTGTTACCTATTGATCTTTTGGACTCAAAATTGAGGGGGAGTGTTGGAGTTCAATTATTACCGTCAAAACGTTATTGTTTGTTTACATTTGTAGTTCACTGTAACGCCGGCAGATGTCTCATGAATTTAGTCTTAAAAGGCTTTTTCAAATAATAAACCATTAGTGATGCTCCAGCTAAGCGCTGTACCGGTCGTGTTATAAATTGTGTTAACAATAGTTTATACATATTGTGTATTTCGATCACTACTCTACCCAACAATATATATATATATATATATATATATATATAGAGCTAATGTTCATGAGCCTGAGTAAATTTAAATGTTTATTATGTCTGGATTTTAATGTTTGTTATAATGTTACAAAGGCTCACAAGCTAGATATTTATAACCACCATTCTTTATTAAATAAAATTTAATTGTAATGTTTCATATTTATTTTCCAAACTTGCCTAATATGTAACACCACATTCTTTGACAACGTTTATAATTATTTATCATAACATATTGATTGATTCTTAAATATTAAATTAAATAACATTTTGCCTATAATTTTTCTGACCCAAAGTTTAGTAATCACAGTATTAAAAGATTATTTATTTGATGCTACAACTATAAGTAGAAAATAATTTGGGAGTTCTAATTTAAAGTCATCAAGGAAATACACCAATTTTACTTTAATTCACAAAAAATAGAAGCTCACCAAACCAATTTCCCATTAATAAAATTAAAATAGTTTTTTTAAATTATCTTTAAAGCTCCAAAATGTATACTGATTTCAAACTTCATAAAGATGTTATTAATACTCACCCATTCAAACTTCTTTCCAAGCGTCCACTGCAGTCCTTCAGATACACTTGGCATTTTTTAAGCTTTATTGGATAGTATGAAAAAAACAATCAAATGTGCAAAGTTTTTCATATAAGCTTATGATATCTTTAAAAGTAGTTGAATTATGAATAAATGTGTATGTTAATGAAAAAGATTTCACATAGTTTTTTAGGAGTTACATTTTTATTCGTGAAAAAAGTTTTCATCCCAAAATTCAAATTTACAAATAATTTTAATATAATTTACTGTACAATTTTTTTTAAAGATTGAAAATTCAAAGTTCTTAAATTTTCCAAGTTTTGTAAAAATCTTTGACTCAAATTCAAATTTTAATCATGATGAATAAACACAATGATGAACATTTTACCAACATTTTTAATAGAAGTACCATGCAACGCGTTAGTGTATAGTAAAAAGTAACATGGAGTGTAAGAGTGATTATTTACAAAACAAGTGAGTAAGGGCATACAAGGGGCTTTAAACAAATAAAAATTAATGGATTGACTAATCACATAGTTAAAACATCATTAAACAGCATAAAGCATATTTATACTTTCTCATAACCCCTTAGAAAGATGAAGTATTGTGATCGTAAAAAATATGAATTTAAGATTTTAATGGATGTCGAGGTTCCATGACCCCCTGAACCCAAAAAATTGGTTTTCCCAATATCGTCTGTCTGTTACACGGACTAGAGCCGAAACCATTTTACCTAAAAAGCTAAATCTTGGTATCTAGGGTTTTCTTAAGGTTCCCCAAAGGGGTTTTAGAATTATCTATTTAACCCTAAAATTAAGGGTAATTTTCTTCAAGGCAAAAAGAGAAAATAACTATTCTTAAAATCGGCTCTAAACATTTTTAAGTAGGCCTTTTTAACATTACAAATAAAAAGTTGAATCTTATTTTTTCAAGAAAATAACTTTGGGGGTATTTTACAAAAGTATGAACTTCCAATCTTGGGAAATAGACAGTTGAAAATGCACAGAACAAATAATATGTTTATGTAACAGTGTATCTTATTTGTATATTATTTCATGTTTGTTCTTTGGTGAAATGTTTAACCCCCACCCACCCTCATTATGGAGGGCTCATACTCCATATTCAAGTATATTTAGAAACTTTAGGGTACTTTTAGGTTAAAAAAGGGACCAAAATAGAGAGGACATAAAAACTATGGTAGCACCAAAAATGTCACTCAGATGAGGGTTTGTTTTTTGTGTATAAAACCACTAACATTAAACCGGTTTAAAGGTCAAACAAAGATCTGTTTAGCTTATTTCGATGCATATTAACTCTTTGAGTTCAATTTTTAGCTTGTATTTTAATTTTAACTCAACTTTTGGCCATTTAAAACGACCAGAAATATGAATTATTGTTATTTGACTCTGAATGGAATATGGCTAATATTTATTTATAGTCAAAGCACATAAATATACATAGTCCTTTTACATCTCAACTCATTATCATTTCTTTTTTAATATGTATCTTAAATATTACATAACACATTTAGCTTGGGTTAGCAGTTAATTGGTCTATTTACTACTTTAATTTTCTTTCTTGGCCAATTTCTCAAAAAATAAAATTGTTAAAGAAGGGGAATTTTTTTCCCCAAAATATTTGCTTGTATGTATGTGTGACTATTTATTGGCCTTGTTCTCTTCGAGTTTTAAAACTTTATATCCTTCCAAAAGCCCATAACTACCAGGCCCTACAGTTCTCCAAAATAATGTTCAACGTCCTTTTCCAGTGTTTGCCCTTTAAGTTTTTCCCTTCTATTCTTTTTGTTTTTGGTTTTCTTTTTTAGTTAGTTTCATTGTGTATTTTAAACTCCCTCCTGATGAATTCTGATAGAATTAAACCTGAGTCGGAGGATTGTGCGGTAGTGATCGATTTTCTTAAAGAGGCAGACACTACTTCTTTATTTATTGTAAAAGCCATATTGTGTTTGTTCCTTTTATATGTTTATATCCTTTCCTGCACCTTCTTCCAAATATAATACAATTACCTCATAAAGCAAACTGAGGTTTTCCTTACAGAGATATAATAAATCAGTAATACTCTTAATACTATGCAGATAAACAGTTATATCATAAACAATACTAAGCAAATATCTTCAACTTCTAAATGCTAGTTTATTAAATTTATATGTAATATTTATGTGTAATATTTTGCAAAAAGTGTTGATAAAAGTTTAAATTATTTTTCTTCTAGCTTCAAAAACTACACAACCTTAATAAGCTCCAGAAAACATAATTGGCCAAATACATACATAAATATTTTAGCTTTCAGAAAAGGTTCTTTAAGTGTCAAAACCAATATAACTGTCGCCTGCCATCTTTTTCTGTTGGATAAATATGGATGAGTTATCTATAATTATTTGTAAAGGTTAGGTGCCCTGAACTTTGGGCAGACCAAGTAAAGTGAGGTGAAGGGATAACTAACCACTAGTGAAACCTTGAATGAGAACTAAACTTTTAGAAAAGAAAAAGTTGCATAAGATCAATGTATTATAAAAATGTGTTTACTAAAATCTTAAATAAAATCTTATATATCAACTTTGTAGCCCTGAAAAAAAAATTAAAGGTAGTTATGTCTACTTCAAAACATAAGAAAACTTGTTTGATTATGTGAAGCTGTTATTTAGGAAACAATATTTAACCAACAAGGGTATAGAACAGCCTTAAGGTTTGCTATTTCTCTTTCTCTACTCCCCCTCCCCATCTTCTTTAAGTTTATTTTCTCTCAGCTTGGTTTCCTCTAAGCACTGATGATACACTTACTTCTTGCATTTATTCCATAGGCAATGAACTTTTTGTTGGAACACATGCAGGTTTATTGCCATAATAATTCAAGATGTTTATGACATTCTATGTCTATGAAATATTATACATATATATCGACCAAACAATCTTAGCCCTTCAATAATCTAACAGTCTTGGGCCGAAAAAAATTACAAGTGATCAAGAGAGCAGGGCCAAAAATTAAACTTAACAAGGGGAAAGAAGTTATTTTAATGTTGTATCTGAGATTAAAATCAAAGGTTGAAGCTCACCAATTTTTAGAGACAGTGGGCCTGAATCACTGCAGCTTGCCTAAGGAATTATATTGAAAATCATACAACTTTACAAAAATTATTCTAAGTAAAAATTATTTTTTAAGGACTTTTAGGGACTTTTCTAGGGACAGCTGACTCATGTGGACAGTCAACCTTGCAGTTCAACCAAGAGCGTCAGTCTACTCTCGTGACTTGATGAAACTGTCTGTGACAATGAAAGCTTGTCCTTAAAAATGTGTTTGTGTCTTTTTTAGTGTTCTATCTAAACAATTTCTACTCCAGTATCACCAAGGTAAGTGTGATGGCTATCCCTCCTAATTTAAACCATGACTTAGAATTAGTATTTCTGAAGGTAAGAAGTAAAAATTAAATATGAAGCAAAAGGGTTAAGATGAACATTTCTTTTTGAAGTGGTTTGTTGACCTGGCAAATTTTACGTATTCACTCTTTCATTTCAGAGTTCATTAAAATCAGAGTGTGCATTATCTTAACTATAGTGGTTGAAATAATATAAAGTTAATTTTCTTTGAGTGAGGTGATATTAACTGAAGTCATCGCAGGAGTACCCTTTTGTAAAATAAAAATGTGTGAAGATATAATTTAAAAAATATAGGAAAGTTTTAACAAAACTAGTTATAAAAGTTTTGTCGCTAAAATGTGGATCAAGAATATGGGTGGTGTTATTTACCTTGGGTAAAGAGCTATCACATTTCAGTGCAACATGGCTTAAATCCTGATGTTTTGAAGAAAGAGCATCTTGTCCAGATACTCCCACATCAGTGTTACAATCAACATCAATACTCTCACTTTGATCAACATTCAGAGCATTGTTTCGTTTTACAGTTTTCGAGGAAGATTGGTGCACATTATTTACTAAGATGTTGTCATCTGAACGACCTGTTGCCAAGACCATGCTACTTTTGGCGGGAACTTCTGTGTGCTCTTTTACAAATGTAGCCGGTATCGATTTTGGTTGTGGTACTGAAAATAAAGTTAAGAACGTATTTATTACACACCATTTTAATTTTAAGAATTAACATTAATCACCTCAATAACTTATTTTAAAAAAAGAAGCAAATATTAGCGACAAATCCTTCAAATTCCTTGGATTTTAAAGGGAATTTGAAGTTTGAGGATTAAAGAAGAATTCATATTGGAAAAAATATGTATAAAGTTTTTGAATTTGGATTTTTTTAAAAGTATTTTGCTATTTATTAGTAATTTGGCTCAATAAAATGTTATGGCAAATTTAACAACCAGACCCAATAACATTGATTTATTACTTATATGAATGTGTATTCAAATTAAAACAAACTATAGTACCGGTAACTTAAGAAATTAAGTGTAGAAGGGAAAAAGGGGGAAAATCAAATTTAATAATGTGAACAAAATCAGAAATGCAAGGGAAAAATACAATGCAAGTATGGAAAACCTTGTTTTATGGGATTTAAATTTTAGTTTTGGGATTTATTGTTAAAATGAAAATTCAAACAAGATGGTCATTCAAACTATAAAATAAAATTTCAGCATAATTTACAGTTTACCTGACAAAAAACCAATCCTGATTTTTAAATTATGCTTTTCCTCCAGTTGTGAGACTTTGAACAAATGATTGTGAATGAAAATGTTTTATAAGAGTTGTGTTGAACACGCCACAAAATGTTAGTACTTGATCAAATATTTTTAATAGTATTTCTAAGGACTGTCTTGGTTAGTAAACTATTGGAGTCCTACACATTCATACCACTTAAAACCTCAATTATGTTTTAAAACATTTTAAATTACTTCAAAATGGGTCTTTATTAAAAAAAAAAGACCTAACCATTTCCAGTTGGGAGAACTAGCCATGAGCTACTCACTACATATAGGACCCTCCCACCTTTTCTCCCTAAAAAAAAAAAAAAGAGTTCATGGTAGTCAACCATAGAATAGGTACATATTTATCGTACTTTTTTAAAGTCTGAATAAAAAGTCATTATTCCATTTGTGATGTGAGCTCAATCATGAGTAGAGAGTAGGGAAGTTAAACAATAATATGTATGCAAATGTGCAACATCCAGTGGCAGTGCGGAGGAACCTTATTTGTGTAGGGAGTTGCTCAATTAGTAAAGTTTTTAGAAATTACTTGTTCCCCAGGTCAAAGGGGTGTGTCTAGCTCAACCCCAGAAAATGATAAAAAATGGAATGTCCCTAGCAGCTATTTAGAGTAGTCCTAACCTTTAAAGTCCTGACAAAGAAAAAAATTCAAGCACGTTTCCCAGGTTTTTCCTTGAGGAATAGCCATGATTCCTGATTTTCTCAATCAGTGGCCACCTTGTAAAATTAGAGAAATAAAAAAAAATTTAAAAAGTGGATTTGGCTCATCTCTAACATACCAAAATATGATATAAAGTAGAAGGGAAGCCACCACACGTATCAGCGTGATGGAGTAAAAATAGTTGTGATAAATTACTAATAGGTACAAAAACACATTTTTAAAACTTGTTTTCACTATCATAAGCATTTTCAGATTCATAGCATGAATTATTTGCCAAATGTCTGTCGTTCTTATTCGGATGGTCAAGTTGATTGTCAACAACTATTTCCCTGTTCTTCTTGATTGCATAAATTTGTATATATTTAGTGCAACCAATTAAGAACAGGGAAATAGTATATGTATGTATTATATATACATAAGCCCTTGGATCTGATAGATAGAAAGCAATAAAACTAAGCATTCTCACCATATAAAAAAGCTGCTTTTTTCTAAGTTTATTTATTCATCTATAACGTAAACCAATTAATCTATAATTGAAAGAGAAAACACTAGACCTATTAACTTACAAGTTATATTTAGGTTTTTATTATGAACCCTCTTGGATATTTCTGGTAATTTCCACAGCTTCAAGTTCTGCAATGTGAAAGAAAAACAAAGCTTTTTATATATATATCAAGTAAATTTAATTGTTTTTTAAACATGTTTTCAATAGTATTAAGTTACCTTCTAGGTATTATTTTGAGTACTGATATATAATTAATCCTATTCAGTCTTATCAATAAGCGAAGAAATTTAGTAGTTTTTATAATGGTTTGATACAACATTCTCCCACAGATGACTATTTTTTTGTTTTTAATTACCCTTAACTTACAAATTAGGGTATTTGAGGTGTTTGCATAAAATAATGGTTGAGATTTGATGCTTAATTTTTCCACACATAGCTATTTATTTTAAATTTAATTACTATTAAAGATATCTGAAGTTTTTAAAATGCTGATTAAAGTTCAATGCGTCCTTCCTTCTAAACTTAACCAAAAATATGGTACCTTCTTTTTTTTAAATATTTTGAACCTGTTTTGGATCTTACTTCTCAGCCTAGTTATCTGAAACTAATAATAAATTAAGGATAAATAGTAGAAGTGTTAAACAACAAAGGGGAAGGCACTTTAAATGAATGTAGTTTACCAAAAATAAGTTATTTATTTATTTTTAGTTTTATTTTATTCAACACTTACTGATTTCAACTAACACATAAAAGAGGAGGCTATTTTGGATTCATTTCAAAACTTTATTTTAGGAATGAGTAAGTAGAGATATATATGGAAAACAATAAACGTACCTATTGGTACCAATGCAAGACACTGACTAGATTAGTGACTAAAAGGTGAACAAATACAAGAAAACAGATTGTGAAAAAAGGTTGAGAGACTAAGAGAGAAGGAGAGAACAAAATCATGCATGCTCAAATTGTGTAGCCGGAGAAATTAATAAAGTAACTTATTTATCCATTTGTGGTTTTTTATTTGTTTGTAAACTGTGAAACCAGATAGGATGATTGTTTATGCTGTGTTACCAAGTAACAAATGCCTATGCTTTGACCTTTTCTTTTCCAATATTGATACATTAGATTTAAATATTTTTTTAAAAGCATTCATATTTTGAATAATTAACTATTAATACTATAGCTATAGCCAACCTCAAATTTTGTATTTAATAGCTTTATTCTTGATCAATTATCTTTTGAAGCATTATAATGTGATAAATTTCTATATTTGTAAAACTATTTAAATGGTTTTCTAGGATTGTAATCCAAAAATAAATTCATTTCTAAACTAAACTATGTATATGTTTAACTTATGTACTAATTACCCTAATGGATTAGGGGTGAGGAAGGTTGAGTATAGAGGAAGTGTACCCAAACCTGTGTAAAGAGAGAGAGATAGTGGGAAACTATTTAGGAAAAAACACCCTCAGTACACCCAGGAATCAAACAACAATCTCCCCGTCACTGGCAGTCTAGTTTATTGCGAGAGTAACACCTTAGACCATGTGACCACAGAAGTGGTTAACTATTTACTGTTGTATGTTTTGTGTGTTTGCTGAGTTGCAGAGTATGAAATAAAGATAAGTTTTAAATAGACTTTGTACTTTTTAGGTTGGTGAATACACGTCTTGAAACGCTATCATTTATGACCTGAAAATTACAAACAAAATGCATGATACAGCCTTAAATCAGGGTGTTTCAAAGAAACTTGCAAAACAATGGAAGGGCCCATATGATATCTTTGAGAAACTAAGTGACGTTTATTACAAAACAAAAATAAACTACAAGAAAGTGTTATTTATGGAAACCGATTGAAATTATGCTGCACAACTCCTAAGCGTCAACGAAGAGGTTGTAGGTCACTTGTAGGTCCCCCATTGACGAAGAACAAGAATAAATTGATGATATCAAAGTTCAACAAAGACAACACCTACCACTTGAAGATCTTGAAGTTGAACTTGAATATCTTGAGGTCAAACCTGAAGATTATGAGTATGAAGATGCAGGACAGGAAGGAAAGGACTTAAACACTTAAAGAGTAAAATTTGATCGGGACGAACAGTTTAACCGTCACGAACAATGGAGCCAACACCCCTGCTTCGACATGGTCATCAGAGATACAACATTATCACAAGATGATGGCGGGTGGACATCAATGAGGATATCAATGAACCAAAGGAACCCTACAATCTCAGAGAAAGTTGACTTTACTTTATCCATTTGTTTTTGGATAGCTCAACAGTATGAAGTGTGTCCCTTGTAGTACCAGAGGGGGGTGGGGGCGAGGATTTAAGAGCCTTAAAGCAAGTAACATCAACAATGAGCTGATCAATCCCTGGTGTGTTTATTTAACAGAGAAAGCAGCAGTAAGAAGAGTAGACTTCTGCCTGGAGTACAATATCAAGGATGATTTCCGGGAAAAGCGAAGGAGCTCCAGGGTGAGGAAGAGCTCCAGGATAGTGACAGAGAGAGGCGGAAGGATTCAAAGAACATAATTCCAAGATTTTATCATCACAAGGTGCAAGTATGAGACCAGTCGCACTGCACCATAGTGTATACACTCATTAAGAATGTTAAGCAATTATGAACAATTATTTTTTTAGCTCAATTTAAGTACAGATATGAACATATTTAATTTGCAATTAAAGTCCAAATGACATTTTGATGTAAAATTATAATTGTACCAAAGTAATTCTTTTAAAATGTTGTAACTATGGTTCGGTTAAGATCATGTCCACGGAAGAGAGATGGTTTTTATTGACAGGAACGTACCAAAGGTAGTGTTCTTTTATAAATGGAGGGGTGTCGTTGGGAGCTAAAAGGTAAACAGAATATTTAACAAGATATGCTCAAAATTAAGAATGCACAGATAGAGAAACATATAGTTGCAACAAAGAATTATTGGAGGTCTTAGGACAGCCGCCTAGCTTACGATAAAATTCCTTGTCTTTAAACAATGGCTTCTGTACTCTGAGCATGTCCAATCCAGATAGGGATGAACGACTGGTTCATGACCCGAAGTTCATCCAGGGACAAAATGACTGAGTAGCAGTTCAGTGGTGTCTGATACTTAATCAGAGGATGTAGTTAAATATAGGGGCTCTGCATATTTTAAAAATATTTTAGAGGTGGGGTATTTTACCTGTATAAAGTGACCATGTTCAATTTATTAACTTTTGTATTTAATTTTGTATCACATGCCTTGTTATTAAATTAGTCAGTTATAGAATAGTACATATCTAGCGTATTTATTAAATGTGTGTGGGCTCCCATCTTAAATGATTAGGCAAAGCCTACAAGCCATAATATGATTTTGAATCAGAGTAGTAAATTTAAATCAATTTTCTTCTATAAAAACCTACTATTTAAAGTTTACATATATAATGTGAAGTTCATGTTTTCGGTTTACCTAAAATATTTATATAGGCTTATATGTTTTTTTGGGTTCTCCAAGTGCATGACAATTCTGTTTCGTCTATGTATGAAATTAATTTACAATACCCATGTATTTAAAACAAGAATGCATAGTTGAACATACCTCTAACAGCACATTTTCCAATATACTAAGGCCTTGTTGAAATAATTTCATGCCAGAATTAAAATGGTCCTCACTTTCCTTTATAGTTTTTAAGGATTCCAGCAAATCCAAGATCGAAGCTCTAGTGAGTATAAATGGTGCATCCTGGTCAGTGGGTTTGTTAAACTCAGTGGAGTTAGCAGGGGCCATGCAATATCCTACATCCTTACTAATGTACAGTTTCGTTGGGGGTTTTGAAGGAATATCTTGATGTTTCAACCGAGATTCAACCGTAGACAAGTTGTATAATTGAGGTGTTTGAGTAGTACTTCTCTCGACTTGTTTACGAGCCAACAATGGTCGAGCAGAAGGTTTGATGAAAGTATTACTGTCCTCCATTTTGTAATCAGAACAATCTGAAACAACAAGGATTTCTCAGATAAGCTCTTAAAATTTACAATCCATTTCCAGAATAACTTAAAGTGATATTTCTAGATATCAAACAGGTTTGTGTTGTAACACATAACAGTTTTAGGAAAGCAAACAAATACCATAAGGAATATGTCTAATAATTTGGGTCTTGTGGATTAAATCAAGGTGACCTGGCGGTCTAGGGGTAAGGTGTCAGACTTCTATGCTGGCGGCCGGGGTTCAATCCTCGGTCCCGGCACAGATTTATTTGATTACCAAACCCTTCCTTCACCTATGACAAGACATCTTGTGAATGTGGGGAATGCCAGGCCTCCACCGTGGTTCGGATTCCACGTTAAACTGTAGGTCCTCCATTTCATCTCACAATCACCCTACCATTTACACATTATGGTAAGAGCGTATAACCCGAACGGGTAGTAAGACGCGGTGATAATAATAATAATAATAATAATAATAATAATAATGATTAAATCAACAACCAGTATCTATGAATTATTGCAAGAAAGAAAGTCTAAATCCAGAGTTCAGATTGGGACTCTGGACCCCTTCCCAAAACATAAACTAATATTATAGTTAAGCTAATTAAATTAATCTTTTCATTTTTGACAAATAAAGATGTACTATAATTATTTTTTTAAATGTATTATCTATATAATTTTGTAATCTATATTACATGCAAAGTAAGTAGTCATCAGAATAATAGTTATTTGAGGTATTTTGTGTTGGCTGAAGCCAGATACGTTCTTGACCTCGACTTCTAGACTTTACTGTATGGACTTGTTGATTTAATAACAGAAAGCAATTTTTTTTACCAACATTGTTAAAGATACGAGGTAGAGGGCTAATTCTTTGCCCCCCAACCTTTTCCATGTACACCTCCTTAACTATGCTATTAGTTGGATGTGTTTGTAGCATCGAAAACTGTAGAGCAACGTAATCTCATCCACATGATAATTTATAATATTATTAACATGTACATATGATTTTACATGCATATGTAAAGAAATACAGGCTTTCGTTTTTATAGTTCAATAAACTATATTATGTTGTATTTGTGGGTAGCAAATACAAATATTTGGGGTATGTTTTATATGCAGTAACAATTTATTAAATCATATATGCTTTCCGAACAATAAAGCAGCTTGCCACAGCATAGATTGAATGGTATAAGTGTTTTACTTGTATTGCACTTTGTCGTTGTTTGTAATAAGGTCAGGGTTCAAATCCTGGCTATATTCATTGGAAGGAGACACACTGTGGCAAACTCGACAGTGTGTGTGACTAATGACCAAGATGTTCTGGGTTCTATTTCCCTAATGATCAAATATATATTATTCAGTGATTGATTGCCGGAATGACTGGGTGTTGTGTTTGTGCTAGTAATTTATAGGTCATGTGCTAATATAATCATTATGTTCAAAATGTGTATGTTAAATTATTGATATGAAAAAAATTACTAGGGGTGGTTTCATAAAATAATACCTTCAGGCATGAACTGGTGCACTTACTCTTACTAAGATTACTTATTCTTACTTGATTTATTTTAGTGTTAAGTTGCTAGTAGGTCAAATATAATCACAGCTGTAGTTTTCGGAACAATATTCAAGAAACATGTGAAATAACCAGGTTAATAATAATATATTTAAGTTTTGGAGAATTTAAGTGTTTAATCAAATTGGTAAACTATAGTTAATTGAATAAAAGTTATTGCTGAATCCTAAGTCTCGATGATACTTGCCTTATCACATTGAAAAATATCACTTGCCAAACACTTTTGATGGGAAATTACATAAAATAATTTGAAGGTTGACAATCTTTAGGAGTACAGTGCAGTGCGACTACCTACAAACTTTAGCTATTTTATCCAAGATAATAAATAGATCCTCATTAGGGTTTTCTTTAGCTAAAACACACAGCACTTTAATTAATTTGCCATTAGTTTTCCTGTGCTATTATAATAAAACAATTTGTAATTATGGCCTATGCAAAATGGTTGGAAATGTAAGGATTTGTGCTAGTGTAGGAAAAAAAAAGGCTCTTGCACACTTTATCCATCCCACTTTAGGATATTGTTCAATGTTATGGTACAATGTTTGGATATTTTATTCACCTTATTGCACACACTAGAGTATTTAGAATAGAATGACAAGATTTAATTTTTTTAGCATTTTTAATAAACAGTACTAACATAAAAAGAAAAATCAACACTACATTCAAATAAACTCAACAACCCATCACCCAAATTACTTTTGAAATGTAGGCCTGTAAAATGAAGACGACGTGTAACTTTTCTATAGGCCTAGTTTTAAATTTTAATTTATTAGCACATGAAAGGTTAGGTTAAGCTCAATTAGGAACTTGACAATAATGAAAGGTTATAAATAATGATGGCGATATGTAAATTCCCATAATGCTTTGCGTACATTCATGTTTCTACGCAATGGGATGGATATGTCATCATGCCATGGTGTTTTTATTAACTTATTTCATTGAAGAATGTGTACCCAAGATGTTTAGTTATTATATTGATTAATTTATTTTATATATAATTTTAAGTTTAATTTATTAATAGATGAAAGGTTAGGTTAAGCTTGGTTGGGAAATTGTCAAAATAATAAAAGGTTAGGTTAAGCTTAGTTGAGAGATTATCATAATTAAGAAAGGTTAGGTTAAGCAAGATTGGTGAAGTGTAATGATAATAGCTATTAACTAGGCCATGTTGGGCAATATAACCCCGTCACTTAGGCAAGAGAACTTTTTTTTTGTTATTTAAAGAAATAAAAGGCAGAGAATGGGACAAATAGAGAGTACAAGACCCAGAATGAGAATAAAACCGTAAACAGACTTTGCCATCAAGGCCACACAATAGTGAATTCAGATACAGCCTTAAATGGAAATATATTATACGATCTACTGCCCTTTTCGCTCTTATAAGGGTTTCCAGTGAATAAGTAACTGAACATCGCTAAAGAGTTGTCATAGAAATAGTATAATTTGAATAAAAACTTATTATCAAAAAGTTTTTAAAAAGTCCTGCTAATGAAATATCATTTTCAATACCAAAGTTTAAAATTATAAAGTACAAGTTTGTTTTTCTATTTTAAGAAATAAAAGGCCGAGAATGGAACGAATAAAGCGTACAAGACCCAGAAAAGAATAAAACAATAACCAGAATTTACCAACAAGGCCACACAATAGTGACATCAGATACAACATTAAATGAAAATATATTAAATGATCAACTGCCCTTTTCACTCTTATGTTGGTTCCCAATGAATAAGTATCTGAACATCTCCAATGAGTGGTTATAAAAAACAGTATGATTTGAATAAAAAAGGTATTACCAAAAGTGTTTTTAAAAAACTCCTGCTAATGAAATATCATTTTCAATACCAAAATTTAAAATTATAAAGTTCAAGATATGTTTCAATTACTTTCAAAATTATTTACCAGGGATCCAACAGTTGTTGAACATGTGTACCTACAATAAACTAAAATTCTACTTGCTATATACTCATACCTTAGGGACAGCACTGCGCCACTAGTGATGGGAAGAATCGAATGAATAGAATCGATTCATTCGACTATTCTGACTAATCGATTCATTCGATTCTTTCAAAATTATTCGAATTAAAAAATCATTCAAATGAGAAAAACATTCGAATGAAAACATAGCTGACTTGATGAGAGCTGGCCGATTCATTCTCTTACCCCACCCTTGCCAGAAGCGCTGAGGAAAATCGACCTTATGATATTAAATGTTTCCAGGCTATCTCTTAACAGGTCTTCATTTCTATTGGGTTCATTTTCAATAAATAGTCCCATTGCTACACAATAATCGACCTTACGCATTCGAATGATTCTAAGGCTATTTTAATACAAACTTTAAGTGGTTGTACAGTTTACAATCGAATAACATCCAAAAATAATTCAAATGAAAATTACAAAATGATTCGATTATTTTGCTACATTACTACGTGGATTTTTCTTTTTCATTTCCTTAAAATTTTACCTTCCTAACTAACTAATTGCATATAGCACGAATGGTTTGAGAGAGATTTTTTTTAATGTTGACTTAAATTTGTTAAGTATATAAGTATATACTTTTTATGTATGTAATAAAACAATGCCCAGCTGTAATATTCAGATCGTATTATAATTTTATTCACTGAAATAATTTTACGATTGTAAGTTTATATATTTTGTTATATTTAGGAAATATTAAAGGGTAAATTAATTCGATTCTTTTAAACACAAAGGAAAGCGTTTGTTCCTTATTTAATTATTAATCGTACGCAAAAGTATTTATATTAATTGCGAGCAACTTATTTGAGAAATGCATTCACTTATTCACTGTATAGTATTTTGTTGTGGCTGTACTTTGGTCTTTTGACACTGTCACAAGGAACTAAATGTAGTAATAGAAAAGTTTTGATATGCTGCAAACGCAAAGGAATGCGTGTTGGGAGATCTGACAGCAGGGTAAAGAAAATAGTAGCACAAAGCAAAACGAGCAACTAGTAACTACTTTTAGAAGTAGTAAATATTCGATTATTACCAACTCTTTACTACTTCTCAAAATCATTCGAATGATTCTTTAGATTCATTCGATTATTTTTCAAAGTATTGAATTATTATTCGTTTCTTAAAATCATTCGATTAGGATAGACCACTAATGATGGGCAGAAATCCCGCAGAATCAGTCAATCAGATGAATATAATCGATTCTTTCGATTATTCTGAATAATCGATTCTTTCAAAATCATTCGAATGAAAACAGTAGCTGACTTGAAGCTAGGTGGCCGATTCATTTCTCTTACTACTCCTTTGCCAGAAGTGCTGAGGAAAATCGACTATATGATTATGAATTTTTCCAGGCTCTCTCTATACAGGTCTTCATTTCTATTAGGTTCATTTTCAATAGTCTCCATTGCTACACAATAATCGACCTTACGCTTTCAAATGATTCTAAGGCTAATGTAATACAAAGTTTAAGCGGCTGTACAATTTAAATATCAGCCAAAAATAATTCGAATGAAAATTACAAAATGATTCGATTATTTTGCTACATTACTACGTAGAGTGTTCTTTTTTCATTACCTTTAATTTTACCTGCTTAACAAACTAAACGCAAATTGCATGAACAGTTTGAGTGATATTTTTTTAAAAGTTGACTTAGATTTATTAAATAGATAAGTATATACTTTTTATGTATTTAATAAAACATTGCCCGGCCGTAATATTCAGATCGTATTATAATTTTATTTATTGAAATAATTTTACATTTTTATTAAACAAAATAACACTATCCAGCAAAACTACGTCTTCGTTTGTCAAGTAGTAATTGTGTGTTTGATTCTAAGTGAAGCTTTCAGGAGGCATATTCAAATTGAAAGTATTTTATTACTTAACCGATATATGAATAGGATTGTAAGCCTATATATTTTTGTTATGTTTAAGAAATATTAAAGGGTCAATTATTTCAACTCTTTTAATCACAAAGGGAAACGTATGTTCTTTATTTTATTATTTATCGTACGCAGAAGTATTTATATTAATTGCGAGGTACTTATGTGACTAATGCGTTCACTGCATAGTATTTTGTTGTGGCTGTACTTTGATCTTTGACACTGGCACAAGGAACTAAATATAGTAATAAAAAAGTTTTGATAAGCTGCGAACGCAAAGGAATGCGCGTTAGGAGATCAGATAGCAGGGTAAAGAGAATAGTAACACAAAGCACAACGAACAACTAGGGTTCAGGCTATTCAGGATATAGAAGTACCTGCTTCAAAGAAGGATTTGCAGCGTATTTTGGGAACAGTCAATTACCTAAGACAATTTGTGCACCACCTGTCAGATATTTGCACCCTATTCCATGAGCTTCTGAAAAAGAATTCCGAGGGGTCTTGGAATTCCTCCCACAGTAAGCAGTTAGAGTTTTTGAAAAAGTTTATAGCATAACATGCCTTGTTGACTCTTTTTGACTCCTCCAAACTCATCAACATTCATTCTGACAGTAGTCAATAGGCCCTTGGTGCCACTTTAATTCAAGACGGCAAGCCCATTTTAAATGCTTCACGATCGCCTGCCACCACTGAGCAAAATTATACTCGGGTGGAAAAAGAGTTTCTTGCTGTCTCATTTGCATTCAAAAGGTTCCATAACTTCGTGTATGGTCATGAAACTGTAACTATTCATTCAGTTTATCAGCCACTCACCTCCATCATTGTAAAAGCCATTGATAAAATTACCAATAATCACCTCCGCCGCCTTAGGCTGAAATTATTGCCCTATTCATTCACACTCAAGTATTTGGCAGGAAAATACATGCATATAGCGGATTAATTAACCCGAAATTGTAAAAATATTCCTTCATATGTATATGAAAGTATGTACGGCATAGTACATGTTATAGAGACAGCCACCGATGTTCAACCATCCTTACTTGCAAAGTACAAGGAAAATACAGTTGTGGACTCTGTTTTGAGCAAAATCTTTAATTATTATACTAAAGGTTGACCTAAGTCATTGTCATCAGATTGCTCAAAGCTGAATCTCTATTTTTACCTCAGAAAAGACTTCACAGTCCATGATGGGCTTCACCCTTGAGATACTTCATTCAACTCACCTCAGTTTTGAAAAAATCAAGGCTCAAGCATCTCGCAGCTTTTTTGGCCAGGAATCAACTCTGATTTGAAAAAAAAANAAAAAAAAAAACTTGCATGCCCAACATGTAATCGATTTCAACGGTCTAAGATAAAGGACCCATTGCAACCTCTTGTCATCCCTAATTTACCCTTGTTAAAGTTGCTGCTGATATTGCGGTTTATAATGGTGATAGCTATCTAGTTATTGTGGACTACCATTCGCGGTGGATTGAGGCTGAGAATGTCCCGAGTAAGACTGCTTCCACTGCTTTAAGTAAGCTCAAACTAATCTTTCCGCGTTTTGGGATTCCCAAACAATTCATGTATAACAACCAACCTTTTGACTTATATGAATTCAAAGTGTTTGCTCAATCATGGAATATTGAATTAGTAACCTCCAGTCCTCATTATCCCCGCAGCAATGGTTTGGCTGAGAAAGCGGTTAGAATTGATAAATTGATCTTAAAAAAGGCGCAATATGACCGTGGAGACTTTCCACTTTTACTTCTGGATTATAGAAATAGCCCAGTGGTAGGGCTCCCATACTCACTTGATCAGATTCTTCAAAGTTCGCACCCTCAATTCTAGACTGCCTGTACAGGATTGCCGCTTGAAGCCAGAAATAATTATTGATGATGCAGTGACTGCGAAAGTAGGACATTCGATGCACTATGACAAAACTTATCGATTCCTTGAGCAATTTTTTTTTTAACTTTGAGCAACTTTGAAACAACAAACTTCGATTTTGGGAAGAGGGCAGTGTGGTTAAGATATCGAAAAACAGATCATATCTGGTGTGTATAAAAGGAAAACTTTATAGGTGAAATTCATTTCATATTAGGCCTAGGCACTCTGGTAATGACATTTCCTGTGAAGATCATGATAGGGTGAGGAGCTTTGTGATGATATGGGAGAGCTTGAAGGATTAAAGGTCACACCACCATCCTCTCCTAATAACAAGTCAGAGGACATAATAGCCTCAACTTCTCAGTTTCCTAATTCGAAACGAATACTATGCCTCTTGGAACTAGTCTGCCTAATATTGTTACAAGGTCTGGTAGAATTGTCCACCCACCAAAACGCCTTGACTTATGATTCTGTATTTGAAAGAAATAAAATAAAAGAGGCATGTTTAATAAGTTGTATAGTAGCACTAAGCTCAGCTGAGGGTTGACTTTGATGGTCATTTGGCCTCACTGTGTACAATACTTTTAGTGTTTGTTCTAACATGGATTTATTTATAACCTTCATGTATAATTCATTCCTAGCGTGTACTTTATGTAAATGAGACGTTTTTAAATAGCTGATTATGCCTGAAAGTTAATTTGTATGTGATAATAAAACATTCACATACCGAACTAATATTCACAAAAGAACACTTTGATTACTAAGTAGCCGAATTAATATTTTTTAAAAATACACTGTATTATTAAAGTTTATAGTAAAATTATTATCGGTAGCATAGACACACCTAAATACCCACTATAATATATTTTTGTTTGCTTCAACTTACAGACCCACGCACATGGTTTTATTAACTGTATTTATATGATAATTCACTTGTATAATGTATATTTAATATTGTTAGATTTTGGTTATGAGAATAACAGTTTGGGTTTTTGTATAGTTTTGAAGTTTGCTTTTGCTGTTTAATTCAAATTAATTATTCAAAGCAAGAGAACGTCCAAAGTGGTCTTATATGGTGAAAACAAATATGACCACTGAATAGAAGCTACGCCGCCAGTGGGTGATGTAGAGGACCTAGTTGCCGGTTGGAGAGATTAGTATTAATACTCGTCTTTACAAAATTTAAACTTTATATTATTTCACATACATTTTGTATGCTTTTTCATCTTTAATATCACAAACCATTTATTTATGTTAAAGATATGTGGGCCAGTTATAAAAATATAAATAACTGAATATAATGTTATTATATGTAAAATTTCAAGATCTATTTAACATGTAACTACCACAAGAATTAAAAGAAAAACTAGAATGAATTTACTAGACTTTTTTTTCTTAAATTTGATTATGAAAAATAAATTTATATTGTAATCCTTGGGGAAGTATTGTTAAAAATGAGAGATAATATTTTAGTGATAGTAATAGTAATACTTAGCAATATAATATATTTAGTTATATAACAAGTAAAGGCTGCTAGGTACATGTCAAGTTAAATGAAGTGTTCCTAAGCTCTTCAGACTTTAAATTTTTATATATACCTCGTTGAGTCTTACGTAAAGTGATTTAAAATATTAAATGTATTAAGCTCCTTTCTTTTGTTTGCTTTTTTATATATGTATATACAGTTTTTATTTTAAATTATTTTACATTTAATTAATGTTGAATTATTTCACACATAAATGATTTTATTATTGGGTGAGTATTATATTTTAATTGACAGTGTTTTCTTATTCATACTTTATATACATTTTCATCGTATTTAAATAAGTAAAACATATTTAAAATAAATAAATTTTTGTAAAATATTTTTTTGCAAAAATAAAGGAAACTTTTCTTTCTTTATTAAATATTTTCATTTTTGCCAAAACTATATTATATTTTGACATGAAAAACTGAGCAAGATGTAAGTATGATTATAACAATGGCCGTACACAGGATTGTTTAAGGGGTGGATGGTCAATAATCAACTTTTTTATTAATAGCTATAATTAACTGGCTAACAATACAATAACCCAGTATTTGATATAGCTATGGTGATACACAAAATATTATTGAGGTATTTCCTTAATTAATATTATTACAAACTCAAACTTATATCTTGAAGGGAAATTTCCACTACACAGAGACTGTATTTAGTGGTATTCCTTTGCCAAAAATGTTGCTTATTCTAGGTTGTATTGAGGTTTGATCACTGTAAGAGATCTGGTTCTGCTGTTAGTTGTATTGAAGAATGTTCACTTTAACTTTTTATATTGAGGAGTCTTCAAAGTCTGTGTTTGAAATGTATGCCACCAGCTATACATAGTTTCAAATAAATACACATTTACTAGTCGGCAAGAAGAACTAATTATACATAGCAGCTGGTGATGCGCGTTTCACACACAGATTTTGAAACAATGTGTGTATGGGGTAGGTTTTATTATGAATACCCTGTACTTATAGCATTTACAGTAAATTATATTATGTCTTACACTATGATAGTTATTGGAGTATAGGCCATTCACCGTAAGAATTGTTTTCTGAAAGGCCTTTTTCCCTACCAGAATCTATTATATAGTAGGATGTTGGTAGGAAAAAAGACCTTTCAGAGAGTAATTCCTACCGTGAATGGAATTTAGCTGAGTAAGTTTTTGTGCAGCACATTAATAGATGATGCAAATTGAATATGTATAAAACAAATCCCATCAAGAAACACTCAACACCATTGCGAAGAACTAGACACACATGACAGGATAACATTAGAACGGACCTGTCATATATAGGTTGTAATGAGGTGGACTGTGTATAAATAGCTCAAGATATGAATAGGGTGCATACTTAAGGCGATTGGCCCTTTTCATGTGGCGTGGAAATGCAGAGCCGTGAGAAAAAAAGGTTATCTGCAAGAATTTTTATTGTTATGCTATTATTTTTTCAAAAACGGTTTGTTCAAGAATAGAAGCATGTTGCTTAAGTTATACTTTTCATATACCCATCTCTATAATTTTAACATTGATCCAATAGCGACAAAATTGA
>CABFVX010001301.1:133206-174251 GCA_902151425.1 Timema shepardi | reverse complement strand
GTAACTCTCAACTGTCTTGGACGAACAGAAAGGATCGAGAGCGCAGTGTTTGAAAGCTGGAACAGAGAGAGCGAACACTGTCAATCCACGATAGCACGTGTTTGTTAGAGACTCGGGTCGATCCTCGAGGTAGTTTTGAAGTCACAGTTTGTTGGATTACTCTTTGTTTTATGTTTGAGCGTGCATTACATACCAATCAACTATGTGATACAGCCGGCTGGAAGTCGTAAATTTACACGAACACTATTGCACGTAGATCATTTCGGATTAATCATCAATTAGGATAAAGAGTTAATAGAAATTACAATATTGAAGGTTTTTAGAAATATTAAATGATATTTGAATTAAACCTGCATTTAAAAGGCAGTTTTTGACCATTTTAGAATAACTTCACAGCTAAGCATTGTGCACAAATCTTTGTTCTGTCATAATAGGGACATTCTGTAGTTATTAACAATAAGATTTGTCGCTTTGTTCCCCCAACGGCACCGCGGAAAATTTTTATTAATCATTCAAATGTGAATGTACTGCACACATTTGTGGTATATCGTATATTCCGTTCACGATAGGTTTTTACCTGGATGACAGTTCGAAAATCACATGTTTAGGTTTTGGTGTTGCCAACACTTGTAAAAGATCACAGTTTTGTTATAAATGTAAAGATCTTTAATTACCTGTTATATATTATATTTAAAATAACGTTAACTTAAGTTTTCTCATACTATTTCATTTTTTTAAATAATTTCTTTTTATACAAACCGAAACAATATTTTAAACATAATTAAAAGTACTTATTTTTCGTTTTGGAACGTTAATGATTATGTTTAATATAGTACACACATCAATACCTTTTAATACAGGCATCGTATTTACTTGGAAAAGAGAAAATTGTTGTAATTTTTTTTACATACAATAAATGATTTTATGATTATTTTATCGTATTTTGAAATATTTAACTGTATAAAATATTTTCATCAACTGCGTATCTGCATCATTGTAAGAAAACATGTTTACCGTTATGTTCAATCATATGGTTTAGATTCGTCAGTGGCCATTTTGAAGATATGTTCGTTAAAAGTTTTTGTGAAAGGGGTGTGAATATTTTTTAAGTGGAATAAAACTATAAATAAACTTTGTGTTCCGACCTCAAATAAATATATAAATAATATTGGCCTAAATTACTGTGGTTAACTATCCCATTAATATATTACCATCTGTTTTCATTAGTCATCCAAAGTGATAGATGTCAGCTGTTTGCGTAGTGATATATTAGGGATTACTTCTAGTAACATTTAGAGCTGTCATCCAGGTAAACTTAGCTCGTGAATGACTTATATTTTCTTTTCCCTTTTACTCACATACCTCACTCGAACACACACAAACGCTGAGTTAGGCCTGCTATGATGAACGCTCTTAATAACCGTCCGGGCTATCTACATATTCACATTAATGGAGTAAGAATGTGGAAGGTAGGGTTTAAACTAAATGTATTCACATTTGAATGGAGGAAGAGTGGGAAACTATCTAAGAAAACACATTCATTCTCAGTACACTCGACTTGGATTCAAACCCCGATCTCCCTGCCATCTCACCGGCAATCCGGTCTATTGCGAGGATGTTATTTATTTCATGTGACCAGAGAAGCGGGCTATACTACTATTAAGGAAAGCTCAGTGGTATCAACCCTTGAAACGTGTTTAAAATAGGTCTGCATGGATATGGTTGATAATACAATTTTTTGTTTAAGGCAACATGTTTTTNTGTTTAAAATAGGTCTGCATGGATATGGTTGATAATACAATTTTTTGTTTAAGGCAACATGTTTTTTTTTTTACTGGTGTTAAAGAAATTATATATTAATGCATTAGATTATTATAAATAACTGTAAAAATTAAATTTAAAAAATTATATTTAAATAATCAATCCTTATTTTCACGCCAACATTTTTCTCATAAACCATTAATCAAATAAAAACAAAGTTGTTCACCCTTATAAAACACGCCTATTAACAACACACTGTACTAGAATTACTTAGATATCCTTATTTTATAAATGCTATGCGTAAATAAAAATATATTATAAAAACATTAATATATTTTATTATAAAATACATTTAAACATATATTTTATAGATAGTGAGATAATTATATTACAGTAATATTAAACGACATTTATAAGCATAGCGTATTTCAAAAGTTTGAACTTTTTATATTCAATAGTGTTTTTAATAGTGCATTTTGGTTTAAATCCATAGAGAAAATTGCAACTTGCGCATGTAAAATAATCTTTAAGCCAAATCAAGGTGTATTTATTTAATAGTTAATGTTTACGAATATTTAAGTACATATTCAAGCCAATAATAAAAACATTTACCTATCTATAAAATAAGAATGACTATCAACAGTTAGCACCACTAAAAATATAATTAAAAGAAAATTGGTAAAAGATGGCATTGAAATTGACGTTGCCTACGTATATAGGTTACATACCAATTTTTAGCTCAATACAATTTATTCCAATTTTCAATGCTTACATATGACATTAATCCTAAAGATTTGTTCTTCAAAATAGAAATAATAATTTTAAAAACACATCACTTTTGCTGCTGATAGCACTGACTTCGAACTAATGTGTTTAGTGGTGAATATTGTTTCATTATCAGTATATGTTTTACCGGCTCAAGTTTTAATGCCCAATTTTAAATGTTGATATGAGTGAGATAAGAATATTTGTCAACAATGCAACTTGTCTGGGTCCTGGATTGCGAGGTAATTTGTAACCATGGTGTGATTTTCTAAGCTGGAACTTTAACTTTATAACTAACTTACTATCAACTTATTATTCATGAATTTAATAAATTATGTTATATTTGTTTTGCTATAAGCTACCCAGTGGTGCAGGAACATGAGTACCAATGTTATTATTGATGGGTTTATAAAGTAAACTGTACCCATCCAAATTCTAAAATTTAAACTTCTATCCATGGCTTAAAGGCAAATAATTTGATATCAAATATATATTTGCATAAAGTGTGCTAAGAAGTGAGAATTTAAAAAATATTTTATTTATCATAAAATGCCTTCAATCATAATGGAAACATCCTCTAAATCTTCTAGTGCCCTCGTATTAGATTGAATGGTCGGCTACAGGAATATTGGGGTTCTAATTTTAGTCAGGTGCACTAAGCGTGGTTTTAGCCTAATTGTTTCCCACTCTTCCTCCATGAAAATGTGGGTACGGTGAATAAAATTAGAAACCCCTCGTTCCTTCATATCTACTGGGCTTCATATTTGTTGAAGTTTCACCACGAGTTCATTTAATTTTACCCCAATCTCACCCTTGACTTCACCCTCCAACCTTATCTGGAAAACAAAACCGTTCCTACGCCTCTGACCGTATCCGTTTTATTTGTATAGCTATATTTTTTGCTGAAATAACCGTGTTTATAGGATATTGAAATATTTGGCATCAAGTTGACGCTAGCTCCGTACTATGAAACGTCATTATTAGGTCCGTTTCCATTCGGATGCACAGGGCGTTGCTCACGCTGTCAGCCCAGGGTCCGCTGGTTGAGACTCACCGTTTGGCATTGTCTCTCTGTCGCCTCTGACCACGGCACTGCCAGCGTCCTCCCACTGCTCCCGGGTTATCTTGAACATCCCGCAGTCTCCCTCTGGCCCACACCCCTCAGATAAGTCACACCCCGACACACCCTCGCAGATACACGCTAGACAGGTCTCTTCCACCAGAACTTCAGCTAGAACATCACGAGACTTAAGGTAAAATACATAAAAGTTGGCGGCTCGTGTCTATGAGCACATGTGCATATGAATACCCAATATTATTTAATAAAATTGAGCAGCCCATTTTCAAAACTAGCTATCTGTAAAATCTGTATATCATTTCCTATAGTTTCTTACGCCTTAAATCGAAGTATGCATCTATTTTCTTCCAAAACCTACTATTTCCCATGTAAGATCATGTTTGGAAACTAGGTTTGATTCCAAAAGTTACTATGTAGTGGACAATAACTCAGGACTTTCATTTCCAAAACCCATTATTTGTGGACTACGAGTATAATAATAATTGCTGTATTGACTTTTGCTTACAAAACCTGCTATTATTAACAATCAAGATGGTGACTGTTGCCAATCAACGATCTCGAGTCCCAATATTTAATACTAATACGGATTACATACTGTTCATTTCGCTAATATTATGAACGCAGGGAAAAGTAGGGGCTTACTTAGATTAAAGAAATCTAGTTTGTTAATTTGGGTAAGCCTTCCCTTTCCCACCCATACGTTGTTGGAGGGAAAATGTTGTTTGTTGGTAAAATGATTGTGTCTTCTCGGTTTTTTTCCTTTAGATTTATGTTATAAACATAGTTGAAATACTTATATATATATTCAAGCCAATAATTGGAACATAATAAAAAGTGCATTATAGCATTATTTTCTTTCCAAAACCCTCTATTTAAATATAAAAAACATCGCTTACAAAGACTGATGTTTTGTGATTTAATTTTCAAAACCTATTTTGTTTTTTAATTTGAAAAATTAAGAAAACTTTGAATAAAAGTGCATTTTGAATACCCCAAAATAATATGAATTTTAAACTATTAAAAAAAGTGTCAAAATCGGCTCTTACAAATAATTGTCACGGTTTTTCGCCCTCACTGTAAAATTTGAAAAAAGTGAAATAGCAGGATTCGGAAATGGGCTACTCATTTATAGATTATTTCTAGTTTTAAATAATGAATGACCCTATCTTATTCTAGGTAATAGTTTAATACCCTAAGCAATCACATTCTTTTATTGTGATTACTGATTTTCTAGTGTAGGCAACTGTGTCATGTGTGAGTTCCGAAGTTCTTGTATTAGGGATGGGTTGTGAAATCACAACCTGCTCCTTTGTCACTGCTCCTCTGACGTCACATTCACAGCTTGTTCCAGACAGACGAAAGGAGCTGTTCCTTTTTGTCACTGGTCCACGAATTCAAATACACGCTGTAACAGGCCCGGAGTAAACTTGTTCCTCGTCTCTCTGTCACAGGCAGCGCTGGAACAGGTCCATAGTAACCTTGCTCCTCGTGTCTGTCACAGACAATGCTATTACAGGTCCGGGGCAACCTTGTTCCTTTATACTCCGTAGATTTTTGGAGCAGTCATACAATAGAAAGGAAGGGGGTGCTTTGTGTTCTTGTCACAGCGCTGAGATCAGGTCCGGCTTAACCCTACTTATCTATTATATAGGCCTAGCTTAGAGTTGGTTTGGGGAGTCACAAATGAGTTTTGAAGGGGAAAGCATTCGTAGTATAAAACATTATTTCCACAATACAAGCACAGTTTGTAATGTATTATCACAATAAATTGTTAAGTCGATGAGTGACATTGAAGTGACACACTTGGTGATTAAATGATTTAAGGCAAGGGTCAGCAATCTACTGACTGATTTTATCTAGTCCAGAAAATTTTTAGCAAACAAACAATTTGTTCAAAAAATGGACTTAAGTTGCGGTCGAAGGGAGCGCGAGTATTTTTTAGTTTTACAGAATTTAAATTTTTTGGCTAAATACATAAAATATTTCTCCAGTAGCAACATAGAGCTTATTTTTCTGCACATGCTAATATACAAAGATCTTGAATATTTATCTATCAAGGGTGTCCTGGAATTTTGCCAAAACTTTTTAAATAAAGAAAAAAAGTTTTGACAAAATTCCAGGACATCCTTGACAGATATTCAAGATCTGTTATATGTGTAAAGAGACAAAATATTATAGTTTTTGTTTTTTAATGTTTTATTAAAGATGCAATATATTCTAAATAGTGATAAATTAACTCATCAAGATAAGATATAAAGTAAAATATTAATCTAATCACCCCAATTTAATGATCAAATAGCAGCTGGTTGTGGTAAGTAGATCTGGACAGATATTTATTGTGTTCAATTTTATCTTATTTTATTTTAAAACTTTACGTGTATGTGATATTTTCTATGTATGTGGTTTTTTTATTTAAAAACTAATAAATGAGGTATTTTTAAATTAGCACATTTAAGTTTGAATCCCTCAAAATAATAAGATATTGATGTATATAGAGTGTATTTTAATTGGTGTTAAATATTGCAGGGGCATATTTTCATCCACCAAGCAATATGAGCATTCCAAACATACATGGGTTTGTAAACGCTTAGTTTTTAGAGTCATTAAAGTTCTTCCTCGAATATCGGTTGGTCGTGGGGGATCTATTGAATGTCCTGCTTTATCACCAGATGGCCTTTTTTTTTATCTTTGGAGGCATTTAAAGTCAACTGTTTACGCAAATTGATGTTGGCATTTCAAGAGAACGTATCTTAAATGTATGTGAGCAAATAAGTAACACCTCAGGTGTATTCAATATATTACGACAAAGCATGGAACGCAAGATCAGAGGATAGGCCTATATCGAAGCACGAGGAGATAATTAACTGTTTTTGTTACAAAATGTTCTGTCTTATATTTTTGTTTGTTTCTATTAAACTTTGCCTTGTCTAATTGCATTACTTCTTCTGTTGGATTGCTTATTAATTGAATAGTAAAATTCATCTTACCTCAGAAACCAAGTGTTTTTAGAATCATGTTTATATTAACTTTTGATTGGTGAGTATAAATACGCCCCTAGAATATTTGACCCCAATTAAATACATTATATATATGTAATACATTTACACACACACACACATATATATATATATATCATTTATTTATACATCTATATCTACACGATATTCTTTATTGTAATTTTTTTTATTTTTTCCCACCCTCGTTTTTACATCTCGAACCAGCACTGAGTTGCTGTCCTAACTTAAGTTAGCTTCCTATATAATGCTACTAGTACTTGCCCAAGACGAGGTTTGAGCCGAGCATGACACACAGCAGCAGTGCTGACCTTGAAGAGTCCATGATTGATACGAAAGAAACAAGTGAAGTGAGAGTTGCGAGTCAGAGCGCAAGGAGCTAACGTTGAAAGATTAGCAGCGACTGTCCCGTTCTTGGAGAGCTATCTCGCGAGTTTTGTGGTCATCTTGTCTTCTTCTTTTCTACCGACACTTCCTTTTCAATATCGTGTGCGTGCGTTGTTGTGGTGAACGCGGGGAAATCCCAGACGGGTATTATCAAGTTGGCAGCGCTGTAAGCAATTCGGACGAAGCTCGGAATCTCTTCCCAAACTAGGTCTATTAAAAGTAAGTATAAATCTACGAAATTATTATTTTATTTTAGTCAGTCTTTTTTAGAATTGACACACGCAAGTTGAGGCTATGTATATAAATATGTTACGCCCCAATAGGGAAATGACTCATTTCACGGATTGGGCATATTTCTGTCCATTTTCGTGAACTGGCCTCTTCTATTGACCATTTCATGAACTGGACTGAAATACGTTTTAAGCTATTATACTAAACTGACCCAACCTAACTTAACATAACCAACCTTCCATTCTAAAACGATTAAAAGTAATATTAACCTAAAGAACAAACCTGTTTTTCGATTTTTCCTTTCACGGACAGGGGAAAACTAGACCAATTCATGAATTTGGGTAGCAATTAAAGCTGCCCAATTAATAAAATAGCCTACTTCACTTTTGGGGTGTAACAAATAGTAAATGTTGTTTAATTTATTCTAATTGCAGTAAGCAATTTTGAATTAGACTCCTTTAAGTAGAGCTGTGTCATTAAAATGAAAGTTTTGTTAAGGCTTGTAATACCTCAGTAAGATTGTTGTAAAATTATAATTGTTTTTATTACTTTATTATTATTGCTCACAAATAGTATTCTTGTAAGGAGCACACATTATAGTACTGTTATTAGACAGTTTATGAAGGCCTGATCTTTTTCTAAGTTTCATAACAAATCACTTCTATTCTTCATTGTTGGCAGTGTACCACCAAAATGAAATGCTAAACCTGGTCGTTTAAGTTTGTCCTATTTTTGAGAGAAAGAGCACTATAAAAACATAACTAAAGCTTGCCTAGTTTCTTTTTTAACTACAAGTTCCGAAAAATGTTTAACCAAACACCTAAAATATACCTTGTTTGCGGGAGAGAGGAGGAAGTAGGACTTAAAGGAAGTATTACTATTATATATTATCTAACCCACTGGTAGGCGAATAAAGTACAGCAGGTATTATACTGTTTATTTTGAATGAAGATAATTTTGTACCATAATTTAACCCAGTTTTGGCAGAGCTAGTTTTTTAAAAATATTTATGGTAGATTTTTTTTTAAATTTAATATTGGAAATAAAGTTTGACCTTACCTACCTACTCTTTGGCATTAGTAACGTGAAACCTCTTTCACAATTACAAAAGTACGCCACCTACCCCTATCTTGAGCTAGTTATATCCAATCCCACTCATTAAACCCTATCCCTATCTTGAGCTAGTTATATCCAATCCCACTCATTACACCCTAACCCTATCTTGAGCTAGTTCTATCCAATCCCACTCATTACACCCTATCCCTATCTTGAGCTAGTTATATCCAATCCCACTCATTACACCCTAACCCTATCTTGAGCTAGTTCTATCCAATCCAACTTATTACACCATAACCCTATCTTGAGCTAGTTCTATCCAATCCAACTTATTACACCCTAACCCTATCTTGTGCTAGTTCAATCCAATCCCACTCATTACACCCTAACCCTATCTTGAGCTAGTTCTATCCAATCCAACTTATTACACCCTAACCCTATCTTGAGCTAGTTCTATCCAATCCAACTTATTACACCCTAACCCTATCTTGAGCTAGTTCTATCCAATCCAACTTATTACACCCTAACCCTATCTTGTGCTAGTTCAATCCAATCCCACTTATTACACCCTATTCCTATCTTGAGCTAGTTCAATCCAATCCCACTTATTACACCCTATTCCTATCTTGAGCTATTTCTATACAATCCACCTTATTACATCTTCTCTCTTTCAGGTCCAATCTAATGTTATCCTCTCATTTACATCTAGGTCTTCCCACTGGTCTCTTCCCATTGGGTTTTCCATTAAGTACCCTAGACACGGTTATAGATTCTCCCATTCACACTGAATGTCCTGCCCACCGTAATCTACGAAACTTGGTTACCCTAACAACGTCTTGTGATAAGTACAGGGTATGTAACTTATAATTATGTAACCTCCTTCACTCCTCAGTAGCCTCATCACTTTTTGAACTAAATATCTTCTTAAGCACCTTGTTTTCGAACCCCCTAAATATGTTTGCCTCGTGTGAGGTAAGAGACCATGTTTCACACCCAGGAAGAACAATCGGTAAAATTATTTTTAGTACATTCTGAGTTTTACATTCCTGGATAGCAGACGAGATGTCAACAACTTACTGACCGAATGAGAGCATTCACCTATGTTATTTAAATGTGTAAAAAAGCTATGGAAATTGATTTAGTTTGTAAATGTACAGCATATAATATAATTTTGTACCTGTTATTATTTTTCAATATAGCATCATAAATATCCATAATGCTATATACCAAATCTCTGATGATAGAATTCAAACGCTGGTCTTTTGATTTGTGTGCGCTCGATTCTCTACCAATTGAGTCATGGTCTAAGAATTTTTTTTTTTTTTTTGCTGAATCATGAAGCTAGATAATCCATTTATTTAGATACATAAACTTATTATAATGTATCAATGAAGATTTTATTAAATTTGTTTTTACCGGTGATGTTAGTTCATGTCCAGTAACGATCCCTTTCAACGTAAAGAGATGAGCACGTGTTATTGAAAAACTTGTTTAATTATGTTCACTAACATGAGCGTCGTGTATTTATAATTTTATGCACGCATCGATGGGCAGGCGGATAAAGGAATCAATCTCATGTGGTCTGGCTTGCTGTATCTCCTGGGGTGGCTTTTCCTAAAATGTTTTCTCCTCACCCTCCATTTCCTTTGGATTTTAGCTTCCTTTTTCCATCCACTTTGTTAATACAAATATGAAGGTAGCTCGTATGGGTTGTGAAGCGTAGTGCACTCGCACAAACAACTTAAAAAACCTACTGCTGGCTTCAAATATAAAGCTACGTTCTGATATGCTATGTTACGCTACGCTATGCTGTGCGACATTTTTTTCATGTGTTTCATACAGTGACAGTGGCGTATTATCTGGATATTCTAGTCCTGCGCCGCATACTCATAATGATATGGACTACTTTTTTGTTTAATTCAATGCTGTCTGTGCGACCTGTATAAACACTAATGTTTAAATTGTTAATAAATATACTTGTAATGAATTATTAATTTTAAAACTAATATTGGTTAATATTCCAAGAATACTGGGTTTTAAGTAATTCTTCTTCCAAAAGGTTCTAATTAGAACAATAGTAAACCCAGGACTTGCTACTTGAAAAACGCAAGGCAAGCTAGGGAGGCTCTAATGACCTTGCCCATTGTCTGGGCCCTAGGGGGTTGCAACACATTCCTTTCCGCTCGAACATAAGTAATTGGCCAATGAGCTCACTTTTTACACCCCAGGTCATGCTGTTCATGTGAAATAAGCTAAGCATTGTGCCAACTATTGAAAAAAGATTCAAGAAGATCACAATGTGTATTTATTAAGCTCATTTAGTATAGTTTAAGTAAATTACATAATATATATATAACGTTAGTTGTAAAATAATAGTATATGTCACAAGCTTTAAATTATACACTAATTAAATACATTGGGTTATGTTTAGGTATTCTAGTCACGTGTATTATCATGTATTTGACAAACACGTTTAACCAATCATTCAAATTTAGGCATTTCAGCACTGTTAAAGTGGTGAAAGAGAAAGGAGGGGGGTTACCGAGGCTACTTTAACCGTAGTTGATGGTAATTCTAGTTTTTCCTTAGTAGAAAGGATCGTGGGGTTTTAATAGCGTTCATTTAGTATTTGTTTTACATTAATGACTTATTAGTCATTGCTATTTTATATAGTTATAAATAAAGAATCCCAAAAATCAGGAGTGGGGATTCACCATTTCAAGATGATTTATAAGCAAAATGTAAAATAAAATACACTTTCATATCAGTGGCGCACCCAGTACTTCAGGGGAAGGCATTCAATCAAGACTGTAGCAAGAACTATATTTTTATAGGGAGAGCGGGTTTGGGGCTGCACAACCTCCTAAATCCTGAAGAACGAGAGTATTTATGAATATTAAATGCTTTTATAAATCATTCTGAACAGTTTTATAGTAATTAAGTAATTTAAATAATGCAAATGATATCGAAGCTATTATTTGTATGTTTTTTCAATTGTTAATTTTGTGTGTAATAGTAAACCTTTTGAATATTAGGCTTAAGTCTGAAGCCTGGTCTTAAAATGTAGCATATACATTCGACCCATCTTCAATGCTAAATATTTTAGCTATACTTAATATTATTTTAATTTCTATTAACAATATTTGTGGTGTTGGGGAAAGAGGGTGGGTGGGTCAAATACCCTGTTTGCCCCTCTCCACCTTGGGTGCACCACTGCTTACAGAATAAGATATGTGTAAATATCTTAGCAATAAACAAATGACTTAGCGATAGAGTATTAATGGTCTGAGATAATCTCCCCTATGTTAGAATTTACGCATCTAAATAGCTTCTGGAGAATAAATTATCAAGCTGGGAGACTCGTTTGTTACCAAGCAGCATTGTGCGAGATAAGTTAGGATTTAAGAAATAGTTTTAATTGCAACGTGAGCTGGACAATCCACCTGATTTCCTCTCACCAAAATCTTATGGACACTTGATCCATGTATCACTTTATATTACTCTTATTATGATTGTTTGCTTTGAGTATTGCTAACTGTGTGCTTTTAATTACACTTGGCTAATTGAATGGGATCTGCCTCTCTTAAACATTCAGAAATGTGCCCATACCACTCTTAGTCCCGACATTAATATTTACTTAAATTTATAACCATGTAGATATAATTACAATTTGAGGATGGCCTATGTGCTATAGTAGTAATAGGTTCTGGCTACGGAATCAGAGGTCCCGGGTTTGATTCTCGGTGCGTCCAGATTATCTGGGAAGCAGTGGGTCTGGAACGGGTTGGATTCATCCTAGGATGGATAAATAAGGGGCTTCTTGAATAAAGTAGTGGCTCCGGTATAGAAAGCCGAGCTTAATGGCTGGAGTCATCGTTGTGCTGACCACATGACACCCTCTATCTGAAAGAGTTGGCACTAATTCGCCAAACAGTTTGGTAGCCACTCGTTATGTATAGCCTGAATGCGGGCTTATACCATGGAGTTACTTTTATTACATTTTGAGTGGATGATAATCATCGTTATGGATAAATGAAAGAAGATAGAATATGGGAGTGGGGGAGGGAGGTTCAACATTTCTAAATATAGCATACAGTTAAAGGGAAATAATAAATGATGAAACAAATAGCCGAAACTATTGTTAATGCATTTTAGTGGGGATAGTCCCTCATATACATCATATTCTGAAAATTGAAAAATGACACCTGGACACGGGAATCGAACCCGGGACCTTTGGCTTAGTACGCCAATGCTCTTACCACTGAGCTAAAATAATAAATGTTCAATAACCAATGTTCTATATGGACACATCTTCTAATACATCCATTGAAATAATCTCTTTACGTTTTTGGACAACGGTTATTGAGGGTCCTCGGCCCCCAATTCTCTACTGCAACTTTTAGAGTAGAGCATACCTATTAATTTTGATCAGAATACGCCACTGCACAGTGAGCTGTACTACGATATACTTTGGAAGGTTTAGTAGAGTATTTTAAGTCTTCAAAACAATATGGCCTTTTGTGAGTCTGTCCGTTGTGCGCATGCGTAGCACAAAACGTAGCGCGCGTGAGATGTACAAATTCCCCGGTACGCAATCTTGCTCGCATAATGTAGCCTAGCACGGCATAGCATAGCACAGCATAGCGTGATGTGTGAACGTGTTCGTTTAAATACTTGGCTAGCGATCTTAAAACATAGTATAGCGCAACAAAACATAGCATAGCGTAGCTTCGTGTGTGAATCCAGCTTGTTTCAAAGTAGAATTTATTTATATTATGTTCAAAAGTTAACTAAGAGAAAAATAATGGTCTCTATTGATACATTATGTTTACATATGGTACGACTAATAAATAGGGCACTTGCCCCAAGGAGTACTACCTCAGCTTGAAAACACTTGTTTTGAACTAAACATAGCTAATTTAATTACAGGAATACAAGATGAAGATGATATATTGCATACTCTGGGCTGTCTGCATGTTCGCGTCCACATTGACAAAGGAATTGTATGATCAAGACCTACTCGAGGAGGTGAACATAGTCAAGGAGGTGTTTGACCTGCAAGACAAGGCGACGTCTTCCCAGTATAATTCGCTCGGTTTGAAGGACATATCTGTGGACATCAACGAGGATACTATCCTGGAATTCACGCACTTACAGATTGTTACATCACTCTTGGAGACCGATGACGGTTCGGTTGAGGATGACCGTGTCCTGGAGGGAGATTACAAGGTCATCAGCAACAGTGTGAACCACCCATTCGACGCGAACGACGAGGGTCACTTTTCCATCCCTTTTCACTTCATCCTGCGGGCCAAGAACTTGGAGATGGCACTTATCAACAAAGTTCTTCACTCTTCAGGTGCCCCCCTTTCATCCACGGCCAGACAAGCACTCAAAAAGTACATGAAAGCCTTCTTGAAGACACAATACAATACCATAGCTAGCATCAAGACTTTAAACCAAAACGCTCGTCCTTTGATAGATAGTGATAAGGAGATCTCAAGAAATGGTGAGGCTGACGACTGGCTTGCCATGCCCATGATCTATAGAAACCTTAAGAACACCAACCTGAACGAAGTTGTTGACTTCCTGCTGGGAATAGTCAAGAACGACATTTTGGAGAAGGGTAAGGACTTGCTGAATATTCCAGACATCCACAAGGACTTCGGGACGGGTGAAGGAACGTCAATGATCAAGGGCACCTTCACCGCCACCAAGGGATGGATCAAGAGCATTTCCACGATCCAGAGGACAGCTGACGTCATCCTAAACAGGGTCGGTGAAACGGTCTCTGTGACATGTGGCCTCGGGCTGAAGGTGTTGGAGTTCGGGTACGACAACTACACCATCATGGCAGTGGGGTACCACACAACGGGGACCATGGCAGGGAGCATTGGGAACAACTCTGTTGACCTAAAGGTGTCCCTGGCTCTAGTATCTACAGGCTGCAATGCGACTTTAAATGAGCTCAAATTCTCCGGGAGCGACTTCAAGATCAGCCTGACAGGACTGGGGGAGTTCAGCTTTATCGTCTCTGACGTCACCACGTGGTTTGCTGAACTTTTCAAAACTCATATCTCGGCTAGTATAGGGAAGCACATTCAGGAATCAATCGAGAACACTCTACAAAAGTTCCATTGCAACCATCTGTCTTAGCAGAATGGCCGCTAAGCACCTAACTATTAAAACCGAGCTACGCTCGAAGAAATATTGAACTCTAGTTATTTTTTTCATCTAATATAAGCGTATCCTTCTAAGTATGTCTACACCTAGGTCTGCTATATATGTTGAAACATATTTAAATGTGGTTTCTTAATTTTAAAAATCTAAAAGTGTCAAAAAAAAAAGGTTTTGCTTTCCCTCTCTTGGTGAACTCTGATGAGTTTCCTTCTAATTATAATAAGTCGTCTATGAGCCTTGTGTTAAGCGTGTTATAGTAAAATGTCAACTGTAAGTGATGGGCTTACACAAGCCCTGTTTTTGGAAACTGTAAGTAAAGCATCTTTATTTTCTTCTGAAAGGAATGGTATATTGACAAACATTTTTCCTTTTTGTACTGAGAGAGCCACTCCCAGAAACTGCTCCTATCTCTCAATATAAACAGCTTAAAAAGTTATTTTGTCTCAAGATAAGCCGTATCTACAGGATTACGCGGATTCTGAGTAAAATCAAGGAAATAATTTTGTCCTGAATGTTAGTCTATGTTATTGAGCAACTAGGTTAGTTTTCTTTCATGCAACTGATTATGTTGGAACATGTATATTTTAGAGTTGCGAGGAAGTTCCTCCAAAATGAACTGTGAATTAGTCAAGTCATGTCCTACATTGAGAGAAGAGAAAATTTGCATTTATTTCAAACTATCTCACTTATTGCTTTTAAGAAATTCCATAACGCCAGGTCACTGTCAAACTTTACCGACCGAGTGGCCACCGTCTGCTGGCGATGATAGTGCCAACATGTGTTGAGAGAGGGTGCTATGTGGCCAGCACAACAAACACTCCAACCGTCAATCTAAGTTTTATAGACAGGAGCCACCACTTTTTCATTGAAATACATTCTCATTTTGTCCTAACGAGGCTGAGTTGACCCCGTTCCAGAGCCACTGCTTCACAGAAAATCTGGAATCACCAGGGATCGAGCCCGGGACCTATGGATCTGTAGGCAGTAGCTCTTACCACTATACCACGGAGGTGGTATTTAGTGCATCCATGAATTACAATAAAATAACTTGATTAATTTTTTTGTTTTGTTTTAATTAGTTCCTTTTAAGTTTATACTTAACAAGACTGTAAGGTTTGTTTAGTGGTAAGCACACCTGACTTTATAATTATAGAGTCCAGGGTTTGAGCTCAGCCAATTGAACTTTAATTTGGTGGAGAATTCTTTGCAATTTAATCCTGAACAGATGATTCAATGCCTTTAATTACGTCATTCTATTCAATTGCATATTCCTTAAATTAAAAAATTACATCTGTACATGGGAATCGAACCTAGGACCGGTGTACATCCAGGTGGCATTTATAAATTTAAATAATATATTTATATGTGGTTATAATGTAATTGAAAAAATATATTAGCTTGGCTATTTAATCTATTATTCAGTTGTACCTAACAAAACGTCACAAATTTCTAATAAGCTGTTTCCAAAAAGTATGCCATGCTAAATTGCTACTTTCTCATATTTTCTAAACAAATTTCGTAGTTCCAACAAGCCAATGATGTCATCAACAAAGTATTCATTCGATTCCTCTACAACCGACCAAAAAATGCAAAACACCCACTTGGATCGCCATCTAGCTATTCACCCGCATCAGTATACACGTGGGAAAAAGCGTGAGACTCTTCTAGTCTGGTTAGCTCGTGATGGGGATGTATAATCATATAACTTGTCCACACCAAACTTCTCAAACTTAAAATTAAATATATTACCATTTACAATTATTTAGCACGGTTTTACATCTCAATCCTAAGTGTTATACCCTTTTCTCCCCAAATGTTTATGTCTTGAGAATTTACCAATATTATTATTATTAGCACCGCAACTTACTACCCGTTCGGGTTGTATGCACTTACGCTAATGTGTAATGGTAGGGTGATTGTAATATGAAATGGAGGAACTACAGTTTGGCGTGGAATCCGAACCACGGTGGAGGTTTGGCATTCCACACATTCACAAGTTGTGATTAATACACGTCTTGTCAGAGGTAAAGGAAGGGTTTGGTAATCAGATGAATCTGTGCCATGACTGAAGAGTGAACCCTGGACACTCAGCACAGTAGTCTGACACTTACCCCTAAACCACCAGGTCACCCCCAACTTACCAATATAAAAGTTAGCAACGTGTGACGTTTTGCACCTTCATAGTTTAGCAAGAAAATTATATTTAATATGTTGATGACTTGATAAGTTTAAGAAAAAGTTAAGCTAAATTATATTTATTTGTTCTAATGTCAAGATAAATGTCTAACTTTACATTTTTTACACTCAAATATGGCGCTTTGAATTGTTTTAACTAAGTCAGAAAAAATAATTAAATGTGATATGGTCTGAGATATGCATAAGTATAAAATATATTATTTTAATGTTTTATTTTGGACTGTTTTCCGTGCGAGTATGGCGTATTGCAGCTTAATAGTTTTGCTATTTATTATTTTTCTTACTATCTATTTGGGTTATATGCAAATGTAGGCCCTACTAATTACTCTAATGTGTTAGGGATTAAGATGGTTAAATTTAGAATAAGTGTACCGGCATTTGCGTGGAAGGAAAGTAAGTGGAAAACCATTTAGAAACAACCTCTTTCAGTACATCCAACCAGGAATATAACCCCGAGCTCCTCACTATCGGCAGTCTAATCTATTGCAAAAGGGGTTTATTAGACTATGCTGCCACTAAAGTGGATTAAAAAAAATTTAATTAATATGAGAAAAATAAGAACCAAGTTAAGCCCATCCACACTCTCCCAAACAATAGTTTTGGTTATTGGGAAGAGTTCAATAGAATGAGGCCTCACACGACTCTGTAGTCGTTATGCTTTATTACAATAAAAATTATTACAAACCGGTTTAAAGTCTTATCTTCTTTGCATTATAAGGTTATTTACTTTAAAATTTCTTCAGAATTTTTCTATGTTTAAAAGACAGAACTGAGGTAATGTTTCTAAATATTCCGCAAGTTTTGACACAATCAACTTGGTCGCAAGGCGTAACACCCGTGTTAGATTGGCCTGCTGAAGATGGGGAGATTTGGGTTCAAATCTCGGTAGTATCTTCTGAGAATGTTTTTCCTAAATGTTTCCCCTTCTCCTTCCACACAAATGCTGGTAGATTACCTCTAAAATGCTTTCTTCCTCATCCCTACCCCATTAAAATAGTTATCACATAGCTTATACGTATATGCTGAACAGGTATCAAGACACCAAGATTAAAAAAACTTAGCTACAATCAAATATAATATTTAAAACTAATAAAGCCAAATCCATTACACGATACATTCAATAAAATATCCCAATGGTATTCCCTTAATTTACATATTTTGTATAGTGGCGCGTTTCAATCTCATTGTTTTTTGTTTGTTTTTTTAACGTGATTGGCTATCCAGTGTTGTCAGATTGGAAACTCAGTGACGGGCAAATAAAAGGCATTCCGTAAATCACATACTTGCATTGGCCTGCTACTCAGCTCGCTAGCGAGTTTACTCACAAGTTTAGAGGTTATGGACCAAGGTCAGTATACTATCACTTGAGACTAGAAAGTTGGCAGCTCTGGCGCGACATGTCTGTAGTGATGTGTTCGAAGAAGCCGGCTTGTTGATTCGCTTATGATTCATGTAGAGCCCAGAAATAAGAGACCTCTGCGTACAAATAGACGTCGGGTCGGCAGTCGATAGTGAAGACTGTGATAGGCGAGTCCTTGTTTGTATTAATCCTGCTGGGGGAAGAACCGTACTGTAAGTATTCTGCTTTGCTAATCTTCCCTCGCTACTCCTTTCGAGTTTGTATGCATTGCTTGCGTTGATATCTAGAAAATATTTTGTTTGGTTAATTTTTGTAACATGGGATTTCTTGGGTGTCAAGCTCACGATATAGGCCTATTTACTTGCCAGTTACAGGAAAGTAGAGGTTTGAATCTTGGCCTGGTGCAACAATAGGGGTAGGTGTGGGAGGGGGGTGGGTGTAGTTTAACACATGTGAATTATCTCTGTAGTTTTTAATCCCCACCACAATGTTAATGCGGGGGAATTTCTTCTAAGCCCCCCCCCACCAATCCTTAAGTTTTATAAAAAATCGCTAGCCTGTATTGAACGTAATGTATATAAATATATTTTGGTTTGGATAGTTCTATGTTTATCTATTATAAAAAAAAAATTGGTCAGGGCCGAGGGATCAGCGAGACTGGCAAGAAGTCTAAGAGGAACCTGGTTCTATCCAAGCGCCTTGATGATTAAGATAACTCGCTAATTATTCAAGGGTGTTGGGAAGTTAGGTTAACGTGTTAGTCTTCTAGGTTAAATTTGTTTCCGTGTGTGGAGCATGCCTGTGCAGTTGAAATTAAGTAAACAGGATTTTTTTTTTAATATTCCTATGGTGATATATTTAATGTTGTAAAATACCTCAATTGTACAAATTACATTCAGAAACCAATTATTTAAAATTAAAACGTAGGCTATAATGTAAACATATATATATATATATATATATATATATTCATTTAGTTGAGGTATTTTACTGCACTTTCTGAGCATACTGGTTGTATCAGCACACAACTTATTAATTAACTTAAATATAGATTATAGAGTATCTACAACATCCAGTCCACGGCTGAATTATTCAGCACTGTGAAAGGGTAAACCTTCATTTCATCAATGATAATTTTTTTGGCCTTGCCAGGAATTGATCCTGGGACCCCTAGCTTAGTAGACAGACATTTCAATTTTATTTTTATTTTGAAATGTTTTTGGTTGATCATCTAATTTGCAAAAAAAAAAAAAAATTATTCATCCCCAAGCAAGAAATTTGTTTTGTAAAATTTCTTCCTTTTGAATAAAACCATAATCGCTCAAAAGTGTTTTAAATTATCTCAATTAATTATTGTTAGTCAAATCTTAAGAACCCTATACTTCTCGTCATTCTCATTAAATTATTGTGTCCAAACTTTCGGCTTACAGCTCCGGGAGAGCATAGCTATTCAAGCATAGGTGTACAACAGGTTGCATAGGAGCTAGGCGCGTGGCACTACACCTCGATACCTTGGAGCACGGCAGCAGAAAATACTACAATTAATAGTAAACAACACGCCAGTCCACCCAGAAATGCGAATCATCACATAAAGTACTTCCCATTATTACCTGTGCAGTGCCGTGCACCTAACTCCTATGCAACTTGATTTACACGCATGCTTGACAGCTTTGCTTTCCAGGCGCTGTACGCCGAAACTTTGAATATAATTTTATGGTACACGCATAGGTTTCCGGATGTAAGTCTTTAGGGATTTTGGATTAATTTTGGTTCAATGAAACTATATGTGCAGTTTAGGCTATGAATTTCCGAACACTCTGTATAAATATATAATATAATTATAGTTAGAAAAACGAACATGCATAATAATTTATCACATAAATCACTCCCACTTTCATTTTGAATACAATTGTATAGAGCCATTTCTAAAAAAAATCTAATTTTTTCAAATATTATTCAATCAAACTACCTTTGAGTTGATTATTTTCCAAAATAATGTATATAGTCCTATTTATCGTGCAAGAGACTCCCAATATGCCTATTTAACCAAAGTATTTAAAGCCATTTTCAGAATATTTCAAATTTTCAAAAATCAATAGATTTAATTTTATGTATAAAACAAAACTCACATTTTCACCTCAACGTATGGTCATTAAATATCTAAATATCAAGCTAAAATTAAAACTATCCAACAATGTATAATATTTGAAATACTCTCTTTTGTATACCGAACCATTTTTTATTAGTTTAATTTTTGGAGGCACCTAATAGATCAAGATCCATTATAATCACAAAGCTATAAATTCTCCCGGTTCCGATTTTTGTGAGATAGGATTCGATTAACAGTCAGATCTACTGAGGGTTGCTTTTCCTAAATGGTTTTCCGATCTCCCTCCATGCAAATTCTGGTAGATTTTCTTAAAATTCCACCTTTTTAGTATACATTTTGCAGAGTGGTATAGTCAAATTGTAGTTATTGTAGTTATTTTTATTATACTTATCTAGTGGAGTAGAAATAAAGAAGGTAGAATTTTAGAGTTAATCCACCCTCATCAGTGGAGAGAGAACATAAAACCATTTAGGAAAAGCCACTCTGAGTACACCCGACAGGTATTCGAACCCCATCTCCACTTCATTGGCTATCTAATCTTTTTCGAGAGTGAAGCCAGGATCCAGTATCGATGTTAGAACGAAACGTGAGTCTAGGAATTGTTAAGTTAACTAAAGTAAAATTGTAGATTAATCCAAAATATAATTATTTCAAAAAGTAATCTACCTAAAATTGTTTAAATAGCTCTATAAATGATGATAATTTGACTATCAAAAAAGGTTAACATAAGAAAGATGTCTTCCCCCATTGCTAAGCATCTTATGTGAGCACTTTAACATCATCATGTAGCACCACTACAAAAAAAGCCATCCTACTCAGCTTATAGTAGTGCCGTCTGGCTCTTACTCAGATCGCAAACCTGATATCCATAGCGTAAATATAGCAGAGGTATATCCTCATGAGCCTTATGAGTCAGATATTAACGTATTTAATACTATTCTCTAAAATAATTTATAATCAGGATTTAAAATGGATTTTAGGAAGTATTAAATATAAGTCCATCTTTTAGTATCACAAAACTCTCCTATGAAAAAATTATATTCATTCTTGGTGAGAAAAGTTACATAATACAGGTTTGGGAGAAGGGCAGGGCTAAGCTAAATGTATACATGGGTTTACATGGGGGGGAGGGAGGGCTAAAAAGGTAAGAAAAAAAGCGTCACATGGTTTATGGACGGCCCCAAAAGACTAACGATCTTTGTTGGTTCACAGACGGAGTCAATGATGGCACTCAGCCTGTGTCTTGTCACACTAGCCATCCTGACACCAAATAGTCTCCTTCAAGCGTCTCGAGTACTGGCAAGTACTCGCGGGATAGATGATAATAATATCTTAGACGACTCTGTTGTCTACAAAAAACATACTCCAGGTTTGTCGGTGGAAAACAATGGTAAGGAATACAACAGGTATCTCTCTCTTCTGACACTAGGTAAACTTATAGGGGGGCAGCTGTCTCCCCATGATTCCAAGAAGGATAGTGATTATATACCTTTCCAGATCTTCTACAAACAAGATGTTGTAAAGGATTATGATGATGTCTTGAATAGATATGATGATGATTCAGCACCATACATAAATCCACCAGACACCGATAGCTTGGTTCATCAGAGACCTACTGACAGAGCACAGCTGACATCTTCCAAATATTTCCTGGATAACGAGAACAGATTCTTCTGGGCCTCTCCAGTTCGCATCCCTAACATAACAAACAAACTAGTCCCACAGTTTTCCTCACCTACATGGTCATATGGTGATGGCTATGAGCTGAAGACAGCCAATCCTCTAAGTGATGTGCAACATTCCCATGACAATTCTTCCGTGGCACATGGGTCACATGGACTGAGACACGACCTTGATGCCCCGGTAGCACAAGTATCTATGATTGGTTCTCAAGACATGTTTACGGACAATCCGAAAGACTTGGTCGATAAAGAAATTCAAATACCAATTTTTGATATTGCCCGTGGCTCCATTCAACTCCCTCTTTCTGGACCATCCACCCAACTTTTGATCAATACCAACAGTTCAAGGCCTGAAGATGCAATTCGACTATCTGACAACACCAACCTCAATGAGCTAATAGACTTTATACTGGACTACGTGCGAAGGGATATCATTGCTAAAGGTCAGGACCAGATAGCTATCCCCAACATACACGCAGACTTTCAGAAGCGGATTGGTTTCCTCAAGGCCAAAGGGTCGTTTGATGGTGACGATGGCTGGTTCAGGAGCCTGTCCAGTATCCGGCGTACGGCTGATGTCGTGGCAACGAGACAGGGTGAGACGCTGGTTGTCGTTTGTGGTATGGGTCTAGGGACGATGGCTTTCGCGTTCGAGCACTACCGGGTGAAGTTCCTACACATCAGCGTGTCTGGGCATATCACTGGTAGTGTCGCCAGTAATTCCGTCAACGTGCAGGTGAACGTCGCCGTTGTCGGGGGTAAATGCAAGATAACCCTGAACAGCCTTAGAATCACAAGGCTCAATGGCATCAAAGTGAGTGTCACTGGGCTGGGGAAGATGAGCTGGATCCTGAACAGGATAGCGGGTTGGGTCACCAACCATTTCAAGGATAAGATAGTTTCGAGGATAGAAGCGAGTCTGACGAGGGCCGTTGTCAATACTCTGGCGAGGGCTCGTTGCGGAGAGGAGCTTCTGGGTGAGATCATTAGGGTGCAGGAGAAGCAAAGACCTGTGGTAATATCCTTATAGTTGAAAGAGATTAGCTACAAACAGTGGCGTGGATTGTTTCAAGATAGGAAACTGTTCGTTCTAATTACAACTCTATAATTTAAGCCGGGTGTTATTCCTCTGCTAGCCATCATTTACAAACTATAGAACCTAAGGAAATAGAACGAATAACGTGAATAGAGCCAGCAACCACGCTAAGATTCTAATTTTTGTTTTATCTCTTAGGTCAGAACTAAAAGTTCGAATGTTAACTTATTAAACTAGCTTTCTCACTGCCGTTATCGAAACAGGTTGAAAATACTTTAAATTATTTAATGATTTTTACTTTATTGCTATCTTACAGGTAGAGAAAGTATTGTGATCGTCAAATAATTGAACTCGAGAGTTTGATGAATGTTGACGTTTCATGACCCCCTCCCCCCTCAAACCAAAAAAGTAGTTTTTGAATTTCCGTCTGTCTATCTATAACTCGGACTAGAGCCTAAACCATTTTACCGATCGGACTAAAACTTGGTATCTAAGTTTTTCATAGGGTTGCCCCGAGGTATTTTTGGAATTGGATATCTAACTCTAAAATTAAGGGTAGTTTACTGAGGACAAAAAGAAAACAATTCGATTTTCTCGAAATCGGCTCTAACAATTATAATTGAATTTCATTTATAAACATTTATAAATATTCCAAACCAAATGTCTATTCTCAATAGTTTGACAAAATTAATTTAAGGGCTTGGGTGTGATGCGTAAATTATTATAATTTTATCATTTCTTTGTAACTCTTTGAAATATGTAATTAATAATCATTGCAACTATGTAGAGCTATTTATAAAACGAATCTTTTATTTGAAACTTATTTTTACTAAACCAATAACTTTCAAGCTATACGAAAATATTCATATTAACTTTTCGAACACTAAAGGTAAAGTATTGCAACAGTAAAAAAAAAAAAATCTAACCCAAATGTTGATGGATGTCAACATCTCATGACCCCCCGAATCATAAAATGTGGTATTTGCAATGCTGTCTATTTGTGTGTCTGTTTAACTATAAAATTGGGAATAATTTAATTAAGTGCGAAAAGAGAAAAATCTATTTTCTCAAAATCGGCTCAAACGATTTTGGTTAAAATTCTTATATAGGCGCTGATTAAGCTTATAAACAAAATGGCTATCATTATTTCCCCATTCAAACGACTTTTAGGACACTTTACAGAAGCAGAAATTTCCATTACTCTGCAACTATTAAGATACTAAATCACTTATCGTTGCAAAATTGTATCACTATTAAAAACAACAAAAAACGTTTATTTGAAATATATTTTTATAAAACCAATAGTTTCTGAGATTTTGGCAAATATATTAATACAATTTTGTGTGCTTTAGTTGTACAGAGATAATAATTATGTTTTAACGGAATAATATAATAAAGTCATAGAGTAATTAAATATAGGTAAGTCTCTCAAATGCTTATGTTATGTTTCTATTAACCTCTTAGGAGAAATGTCTGTACAATAATGAAATATCTCTTTTATTTTTGACTCAACAGTCAACATAATATATATATTATATTTATATATAAACATTATATATATATATATATATAAACATAATATATATATTATATATATATTATATATATATATATAATTGGTCAAAATTTATAAATGAGGAATTTAATAGCAATGCTACGACCTGAAGATGTGCAACACTTAATAAAATGTTGAAATTTTAACTGGAGTCGAAATTTCAATACGAAGAGTTGACCCTTGTGGACCCAACATTGATCTTTTTTATCGGTCCAAACATAAAAATGAGGACTTAATTCTTTAAAGATAAAATTATAAAATGTAAAAACACAATTCAAAAAATGTTTTACTTAAGTATAGTGCCATTTATACTTGGTTTTGCTAGTGTATATTATTTAGTTTCACATATATTTCGATCTTTGTGTAAATATCTTCATTTTTAAACAAAAGAGCGAGTAATTCCGTACAGAGTTCCGTACCATTTATTTTTCAAGTGGGAATTTTGAGTTTGTTTTAATTTATATTTGTCAGTGTTTGTTATTAAAATAAAAATATGTTTATTTTATCAATACAATAAAATATTTGTTGATGATCAATTTATTAAAACTGTATAATTTCCTCTTGAACTAGATCACTCTAGTTTCAAGAGCAATATTTACATTTACTCGTGCTTAGCTTTGATAATTCTGAATCCATATCTAATTATTAACCTGGCTTGTAGCCTACATTTTATATGATTGAACAACTAACTACATGGTAACTAAAACAGAGACCTTTGGTCTAACGCTTTGATGATCTAACATCTAAGCTAGTCCAGCTCAAACCTTGCTGAGGATTATATTACCTCACTTGGTTGAGACGTGAGTTTGAGAGGATATCGTCACCCGAGAATGCAAGTGTTCTATGTCCATTTTTCACTTTTGTGTAAAAAAAAATCATTGAAGTTTGACCTTGTGTGTAGAACCAATGTTACTAGATGACAACTCGAGTTTGTGTCTTCTTAATTAATTATATAGTGGTCTCAATTTCACCGCAAGGGAATCATGTGCATTCTAAATAAACATAACACCGAATATCTTAAATTTAACAAATTTGGAGATAGAACACTTGTATTCTCGGGTGGTGATATGTGAGTGGGCCTGCAAGCTTAGCGCAACCAATAGCCACGGGGAATATCTTGGGGTATCTCTGGAGAAAGAGCTCTTGAAGAGTTAAGACTAATAGACCGCGGGTTTTTATTCACGCATCCGAAAAAAACCAGTCAGTTGTAACCTGGAATTCACTGATGTCGTGAAGGTAGTGTGTTTGGATGTCTCTGTTCCAGGATTCGGGGAAGAATTAGTGCCCCCCAGGATTTCTCTAAAAAGAGAAATAATATTATTATAGAAACTACACTTTATGAAACTAGACTAATTAACAATCAAATTTCAACATTTTAAAAAATATTCTAAAAAACTAATGAAGTGTGGAGCTTTATTTAATATGTTAAAGACTTTGAAAGAGAAAAGTGAAGTTTAATCATTTTCAGTTGACAAAAGTTTGATTCTATGTTGGTAAAAAAATTATTGAAATTGAAATTGATAAAACAAATTCAAGAAATATGTAAATACCGACAGTTAAAATAAGATGAAAAAAAGTTTAAAAAACTATTCTCATAGAGAACAATGTGATTGGTTTTTATAACATTAATAAAATTAAAATTAAAGTAACATGAAAATAGATAAGTCAAGATACTACATTTAAGCAACAAAATTGAATAGAATAATACGTAAAATAATTTGATTATATCATTTAAGCTAATCCTAAATTAAATATTAAAAATTGTCACATAAAGTTTGTTAACATATATAAAGATATTTCAAGTTTCAAATAATACATAATATTATTATAATTAATATAACTAATATAAAATAGTTAATACATGTTTAGTAAATTATTTGATAGATAAAAGTCAAGTAAAGTTCATTAAATAACATGCAGTGAAGAGAGAGTCAACATTTTTATGTGAAATTAGATGATTTTGGATTTAATACTAAAGCCTTAGCTCAGCTAGAGTCTCTTACTCCTTTTGTATCAACAGTTTGATGTCCGACTGGGAAATTTTTCAATTTGATATGTTTCGGTATTTTATTTCCATCTTCAGGAAAAGAGTTTAGTAGTTAAAACGAAGAGTGCATAGTATCTATCACTGCCTAGTGTTGTACTTAAAACATAAAATTTTAATAATTTCCTTCCCAATAATGAATCAAACTTTGGTAAACGTGAAACTATTACATTTCACTTTTCTCTCTCTTTAAAGTCTTATCTCATATTAATCACACTTAACCTAGTAAATTGCAAATATATTGCAAAAGCACAATATAGATCACCACAAAGCTTTTTAAAGGTAAAAATGTATTAAACCTTTATCAACTATTTAACTAAGACTACCAGATCTCTCATAAACAATATTTGCAAAATAAAATAAAACAAAAGAACATAGTCCGTGATTTACCATTAAAATAATGGACCTGTTAAGCTTCAATGTTTCAACGTTTTTAATTCTCCTAAAACAATTCCTATGTGAACCACGGAAGAGTAAGCAATTTAATGATTCTAAATTTACTTGATGAAAACCAGTTACTGTATTTAACTCAATAGTAGTCTCGTCTATTATAATTAACTTTACTTTTCACTCCAGCTATACTTGGAGCTCTGGCTATAAAATAAAAACTATGGAATCTGAACTATAAACAAATAAAAACGAAAAATATAAGAATAAAAATATCTTCCCGATTACGGTAACCCTACTAAAAAAACTCATAAATTAATTCCAATTCAGATATAGGAGTAGTTAGATATTGAAGCCTACACTCTTGGCGAGTAGTCCAGCGGCGGCCTGGCTGCAGGCCAGAACCTTGTCGCTGTACGCCTGGTCCAGGGTGCCACGGCACCCAAAACCTCCCAGGCGGTGGATGGAGGCGTAGTCGAAACAGTCGATCTTCCCGTCCCCGTTACAGTCCTGGGACACATTACATTACCAAAGCTACAGGATAGACAGCACTAATATCTGGCACTGTGAGACTTACCTGGGCCTTTATTATCATATACTGATCATGTTTTGTGAAGCAACACTAAGAAACCTACCTCATAATATTTAATTTTGTAGTTTTTACAGTGGCACTAAGAATGGCACTAAGAGAATTACCTTCATGTATATGATTATGTAGATATGCATGGTGACACCAATGATGGCAATAAGAAACACCTTCATGTATATGATCATGTAGTTATGCACAGTGACACCAATGATGGCACTAAGAGACATCTTCATGTATATGATCATGTAGATATGCACGGTGACACTAATGATGACACTAAGAAACACCTTCTTGTATATGACCATGTAATTATGTACAGAAGCACTAATGATGACACTAATAGAATTACCTGGTTGCTTATGACCAAGTAGCTATGTGGCTTATATCGGTACTAATGCTGGCATTGAGTGACTTACTTATGACAATGTAGTTAGAGACTGATTTTGGTTGATAGAACAGTTAAGAAAATCGAAACATATTTATTTGTGGCCAACATTGATATAATTTTACTATATTATTTGTGTTATTTTATAGTTATTGATACAACCTATCAAAAGTGACAAATAATATGATTTGATGTCTATATATTAAAAATGTTTTAGTACACTTAGTAACTACCAGATACTGTTCTTCCTACCAAAATCAAGCTATAAGTACACTGGCACAAAGTTTGTCACTAATATACCTACCTGGGCATATCTGATCATGTAGTTCTGTACAGAAGCCTCAGCGCAGCGAGGTTCTTGCGCGCAAAGTTCAAATTCTAAACATAATAAAATAGTATTAAAATGTTTTAACTATAAACTCTAATTTAAATATATACTTTGCTGATAAAGATAATCAAGTCCTAAGCTATTGGTTTTTACTGTATTCTATGTTCTCTCTCAACTCTACATTAGTACACCACAATGGTGCACCCAATCGCCCATAGGAGGACAAGCGGAGATTTAGCCCCTCACAGGACCGGAAACAATTTCAATAATAAAGTAAATTGTAGGGAACATTGATGATGTGTCGAATGTAAAGGAAATACTTTAAGAGACTTGATATTTTAAAAGACTACACTACTGCACACATTTAAAGTTCTCTAAAAATAACACATTATAAAAAGTAGGTATTAAAAGTACTGAAATAATAGCCTCGATACATCTGCATGTAACACCACATACATTGTTAAAATATTTTCCCTCAGATACCATGGAAGAACTTCCAAATAGCCTCCAGAAGTATTTAGTATTCCCACATTTTCTTGGCTCCTAGCAGTGGGTTGTTTCCCACGACACGCTTCCACTAACCCCCTCGCAATCATATAGCTTTCTTTTTTGCTGCAGCCCTGATAATATACCCACCTCAAAGAACATTTCTGGATGCGGCAATGTTATTAGAAGCCAATGAGTTCATGTCCCGATGGTGTCAGATGTGTTTTTTTATATCACCGTGTCTTACTACTGGTTCAGGCTATATGCATATATGATAATTATTATAATAAAGTGGGTATGAGAAAGGAAGCATTTTAAAAGTGAATCTTCCCACAATTGCCTGGAAGGAGAGTGGAAAACCATTTCGGATAAACCCCCCCTCAATAGACCCAACTGGGGTTTTAACCCTGATATTCCCATTCTCAGCAGGCCAGTCCAACACAATAATGACGACTTAGACCGTTTGGCCTTCAAAAATATTATGCCTGTGCCATGAAAGCAAGTGGAGTAAAAGGAGGTTTTTTAATGAGTTTCAAAACAGAGATCACTAATGGCCTAGTTTGGGGATGGTAGGGGTGAGGTTAGTAGAGGTTAGAATCTCTTCTGGGTGATGATCCCCTCCCCCCCATCAACCCTTCATGATCAATGCTGGTATTAAACGTAATAATAAATAAATAAATATAAAATAAATGGTAGGACGTGCCGCATAACATTAATAACTCAGGGCCTAAACTGTAAAGCTCGTACGAATGACAACAGTTATCCCCTGCATGATTATTTTAAAGCAGGGGGGCGAACTGCCAGTCATTAGAATGGCCTTCGTAGTCTCGGTCGTAAGATATACTTTGTGAGTACTTTTTAAAATTATTTTTGTGCTCCACGTTTTACTACCCGTCCAGGCTATTCGAATATTTATACTAATGTGGTATGGCTAAGGCAGGTACAACTCAAAAGAATGGTTCCCGCATTTGCATAGAGGAAGAGTGGGAAACTATTTTGGGAAAATGCCTCCCAGAGCACTTGGTTAAGATTCAAACCCTGACCTCTCAATTACCTGAAATTAAGTATCTTGCAAGATTGACTCCTTAAAATTATTAACCACCATCCGAGTAGATACTTTTTAGAATTATTGTATTTTAAAAATGTATCATAAACATTAAATTGTCAGGCTTTGAAGATACACATTTTAAAGAAGATAATTATTATGTTAGTATTTTTACTATAATTATTTGAGCTAAGGCTCCTTAGATAAAAAATTAATCACTAGCAACAACTACAATAGATAAACCTAAGAAATAATTAAATAAGATAGCGGCCCCCAACCTTTTTTCGCTTGCGTACCCCTTGGCGACCCATTTCCATAAATTGTGCCCTTAATATTAACAAAATGTTTTATTACTATAGTAGTAGTTATTTTTAATTTATTTGTTGCAACTGAAAATAAATGATCTAATGAAGGGATTAAAAACAATGTAATAATAAGGTGAAATATAAGCTTACATTAAACAAGCAAAGGTTACAATAAAACTAACATTTAATTTATCTATTAATAATTATAAAACTATTTTATGTTTGAAATTGAAATAATTTTCTAAAGGTCAAATCTAGAATAAATCCCGAACCTCCCCTTGACTGATCTTGTATCTTACACTGCTGGCAGATGTAGCTCTTTCCGCCATGATTCGGATATTTTCTCGTACCCCCAAACTTCCTGGCACATACTCCTGGGGGTTCACGTAACCCACGTTGGGAAACGTTGAAATAAGTTGTAAAAGAATGGTTTCACTGGAGTGAGGAAGCAATATTTACAAATAATTGAATGGTAAGTGAAACGATTAAATTCGCAAGTTGAAAACTCTCTCTCGCTTCTAATGAGAGTCTTCTGTGTCCTGCCCTTAAGGGTTCCAACAAGTATCAAGGAAATAAAGTAACTAAGGAGGGTCCATACATTATTTATTAAGGTAGGGTTGAAGGGAACGCGAGAAAAAGTCAGTGTTTTTGCAGCTTTATAGCAAAACTTTTTTTAGGTAAAAATAAATCAAATATTACTTATTTAAAAATATAAAGCTTGATGTTCTTCACATGATGATATCAACCGTTGTTGAATATCCGTTAAGGGTGCCATAGAATTTCATTAAATCTGTATATCTTCATTTAAAAAAGGGTTTTAGATAATGCCACTAAACTTACGACATATATGCAACAACTGTTGATTAGATGAAACAAGTAACTATAGTCATCTTCAGGGAAACCTGAAATTTGGTAATAGTGTTGGTTTTAGTTTTCGGCTATGTTTAAGTATAAACGCATGAGCAGACACATATTAGCAACCTGATTTTCTTATTTATGAAAAAAAAAGTGAAAAATAATGTTTTTGTTTGGAAAAAGAGGTTTATAGAGAAATGGTTGATGTATTCTTTAATCATATTCAAAAATTAAAAATATGTTCGTTTATATCAAAATACACCTACCATTAAACTTTTAATCTATCCACGCATGCACCATTTTCTGAAATAAATATTTGTTTTGTTGGTGATATTAACTATTTACAGACTCGTAATAGTGGTCACATAGTCTATCTAAAACTCACTTTTGTGTTAAACTAGATTACCGGTGGCCGAGGAGTTTGGGGTCCAAATCCCAGTCGTGGGTCCTGAAGGTGGTTTTACCTAAATTGTTTTCCATTTTCCCTCCACAAGAATGAGGGTATATTTCCTCTGAAATTGTATCTTCCTCAACCTTATTCCATTGGCGAAAGGGTACTGAGACGCGGAGAAAAAATAAAATACAAAAAACAGAGTTGTAAGCTATCACCACTCGATTGCGCGTCGTACATTTCGTTGTAGCTACTACACAGGTTGCATTGGGATAGTTTCCATCGTTATTCCATTACAACTTTATTTACCAAATTAAGTACGAAAATAGAGCTTATGTGGGAATGCCTTCCTTCACTAAGGGATTATTGATCTAGACTAGAAGTCCCCAAACTGGTGTCCGCAAAGAGTCCTGTGCGAGTCCACGAGACATATCTAGATTTTTAAAATTTGTATTTGTTTTCTAATATCATGTAAAAAAATATTCGTTATTCAAAATTTGCTTTGACATTAGTTTTTTTCAGTATTATCTGACCAAGCAATTTTTTTCATTTATTATTATGAAATGGGTGTGTAAGTTTTTAGTTTCCCCTCGTATGATGGGGGAGATTAGAGGAGAGGGGCACTGATCTGGACCATTCAGCGGAGGGTTGCAGATACTCACGCTTGGTGCTATTCTGTTCTTCACTCTCATGGGGATTATCTGGGACCTTGAGCTTGCCAGCGTCCTCCCAGTAGGCCTGCGTCAGGGCGTATAGGCCACAGGTGTCGTCACCCTCATCACAAGACGCTGCCAGGGAATCCTTGCTGCAGTTTGAGGTCGCCTCGCAGATACACAACAGACACAGGTTGCTGAGTGGCTCGAAGTTCTGCTCGTGACCTGCATACGGTAGCAGTTATCATCATCATTTGGGGAGGGGGAACAGTGTGATCCTCTAAACACACAGTTTCCCAGGTCAGATTGGGGAATTGCACCGGGCCGGGGAAATCATTAGCGTTAAACTCTTTTGTATTCTCTTTTTAGAAACATCTACATAGTTAGCTTATTTTAAAATCTTTAACAATGGAGGGTTAGCAATTTAATTTATTTTACAAACAAACAAAAATATTCAATTTTAATAAATTTTGAAAATTTTCAGGGTGATAAATAATTTAAAAACACCTAACTAGATGGTAAAATATTGAATAACACCTTTAATCTGGCTCTCCAATGAATCAATTTTACCGCAGCACTAACAGAGCTAAATTAAATTATTATAATTATATAATTTAAATATATAATAAAATATAGTTAGTAAAAGCAGGGTCAACATAGGTGGGGCTGTGTTGGTTCTTTCAAAATTGTTTTTAATAATTTATTTTACATTGTGTCTAATATGTGGCCAGTGAATTAATTTTAACAAACAATTACACCAGTCCCCTTGGAAACTACAGAAGTCCTACTGTATATACCCATACACATCGTGTGTTGATGCTGATGAATTTACACAAATAGATTCTAGGAGCATCAACTTTTTTTAAAAAAGCTTCCCACATTCTGGTATTATCGAATATGAAACTGAAAGACTTGCTTGCATCAAACTGCAAATAAATTCTAAAGGCATTCAATTTTCAAAAATATGCTAGGAAGGGACCACTACATATAGCTTTAAAAAGCATCAACTTTAAAAAATATTTCCATGGTAGGATGGTTCCTAATAACATCTAAAGAGATACATTTTATAAATTGCTGTAGAAGACCATTTCAAATAGCTAATAGAGACCTCTAACTGTCTGAAAAAATTAAGGTGAGGATCTCTTTAAATAGCTCATAGAAATTTCAAAAATGTCTAGGTGACAATCACTTTAAATGGCTTAAAGAATAATTTAATAACTTATTTTTTAAACTCAAGGCGAGAGCTAACCAAAATATCTTCTAGAGACGTCATATTTTTTAAATATTTGCTGAAGGAGGACCCCTTTAAAAATATTTAAGAAGTATTCAATTTTCAAAAAATGTATGGGGAAGACTACTCTAAATAGTTTATAAAAATAATCTTTTCAGAAATTTTTGAGAAAGATCACTCTAAATAGCTTTTAGGGACATCCATTTTTCAAACATTTGCCGGGAAGACGGTAGAGTGAAAGGGGGAGGGGGGGAGGCGTTTGAAATCAAATCCTTAATTATTTATTATTTTGCTTGCTTCCTTTACACAAATAAAGCTCTACCACATCTGGGTAGATATATTCTTATTTGTTATATTTGTTAGGAAGGAGAATGAGACATCATTTAGGATGAAATACCCTCAGTATACCCGGCTGGGAATAAAATCCACCATCGGCAATTTAGACAAGAGGATGTTGATGCCTTAGTGGTCACTGGTAACTACAGATCACATGACTTGACGTATAATTATATTAAAGAAGTTTTAGTAACTGTCAGATACGTCACTTGCTATAATTAGTCACCATTGGCTAGTCCTCGATCTCTTATTCAGCAAAAACATTTTTTTTTTAGTTTATGACAACTTTGACCGGGAGATATAATACTAACAACTTTGGCCACCTGTAGTATGTAGACTTTTATCTGCTCTGGTTGCACAGAACGATGTCAAGGGTAGGTCTATACTAATAGATATTGTCTACACGTTGTACCCACAAATGAGATAATGTGATGGTAGTGATTATGAATGTGTGGAACCAGTAATGGTCTTAAATATAACTTAAGACTAACTAACCAAACCATCTTAACCGTTGGGATAACTCCCATTTCGGGAAAATTACCCATGGCACCAGCCAGGAATTGAACCCGGGAACCCTAGGTCCATAGCCAGGTGCAATGACCACTATACCATGGGGCAGGTTCTCCTAATATTGTTGATTTAGGTTAGACTACTCATGAAGGGGTCAGTAATGAACTACCTCCATCTGAAAATTGGTCCACATTAAAACGGGCCAAATGCAATCCCAACCGAGTAACGCCCGAATCTCATGTAATGGCTAGAAATAATTCATATTTAATCCAGTCCAAGAGAACAGAGGCACAAGGATGCATTTTGGGCTCCACAGTGTGGTTTTTACCCCTTTATCCACTTTATTCAAATGGACGTTGATGAAGTTTCTATAAAACTACCCCCTTACTTTAGTTCTAGTTCGTTTGATATTCCGTAATGACCTTAGGGAGCACACCTGTACATCTCAGAAGGACCTTTACCTCCTTAAAATGGCACTCACCTCGGGAAACGATGAAGATGGTACAGAGAGCGGTGAGGGCCACCACCACGGCTTGTCGAGAAGAGACCATGACGACTAATGTCCGAACTGAGCCAATTGGTTTTGTGTGTAGGCCGCTACCTCCCACCGCCTGTCCAATTCAGCGCTGACGAGATACAGTTTCCTCCTCTCCGAGATAAGTGGAACGATCTGGCGCTGAAAAAAAACAAATTACCACTGTGCAGAAACTGGCAGGCAGGACGGCAGGAGATTAGTTTATCTACTATGGTTGCACTTCTATGTTTCTGATACCAGAAAGTGGAATCTGCTAGGGTATATTTTCTGTTTTTCTGATACCGGCCTGTACTATCTGTCAAAACAACGTTTCTGTACAGTGTTCATGATACCAACTTTTTTTTTATCAGTTAGGACAGCTAATAGATATTCGTGAGGCCAACTTGTGTAATCTGTTAGGGCAGATATTATGTTCCTGATACCATCTTGTAGTATCTGTTAGGGCAGCTCTTCTGTGCTTCTAATATCAGCTTATGCTATTTGTCAGGGAAGTTTTTTTTTGTGTTCCTGATACTAGCTTGTGTGATCTGTAAGGGCAGATCTTAGATTCTTGATACAATTTTGAATTATCTGTTAGGGCAGCTCTTATGTGTTCCTAATACCCGCTTATGCTATTTGTCAGGGAAGTTCTTCTGTATTCCTGATACCAGGTTGTGTTATCTGTTAGGGCTCCTATTATTTGTGCTGCGTCCCTATTACTTACGATATTGTGCCTCTCTTCGTTACATTCAGCACTTACATGTGTCAAAGTGTACCTAACAAACTTAATGATTGAGTAGTTAGATGTCAGATCAAGCTGAATTCAAAATACTACTTTACAAGAGAATGGAGAAGTATATTAACTACACTTAGCAAAAGCTTCCTGTGGGTTTACATTAAAGTTGGTTTAGCTATTTACGTGTATTCTTAGCATTTCAAAGTTGAATTTATTTGTATAGTCTTGTAGGGTGCATTACTTATTTAATAATACAGTTTAGCATAGTTGAAATTTAGGTTTAACTTATTCTTACAAATTTTGAAGCCAGAATGGATTCATGTATAGCTATCAACTGTATAAAGCCTTCAGAAACCCGTGAATCAGGAGTATATTATAAGGTGATTGATTATCTGTGCACCATTTTGATTTTCATTTTCTTGATATTTTTTTGAAACTGTAGTGATACTCGAACAAGAAATAGTTTAAATAAGGCTTAGTCTTTATTTACTTACTTACCGAACATTTTCTAACCTCAGAGTCATTAATCTATGTAGCCAAATTTATTTGTTTTAAGTTATATACATCTTGCTGCCCATTTTGGCAATCTGAAACTTACACTAAACAATCAAAGCATAAGATTAAAAGGGTGAATTTTAAATTAATATACCAGAATTTTTATGGAAAACGGCTAAGAACTAATTCTAAAACCTATTGTGTCAGTGTATTAGTTGGTAGTGAGCCCTGAGTTACTGGTTCAGAGAATGGCGTGTGAATCACTACCTCAACTCAGCTAGCACTGCTGAGGTGGTGAGGTCAAACATTGCTACAGCAGAAATTATCTTCGGGACAGTAGCCACTAAACCAGTGGGAGCTGTAATGCATCCATTTTATAACTATTACTGAAAATGCTTGATAAGTGGGAACGGGGACAAAAGCATCATTAGTATGGTTTGATGGTTGCGGTAAATTATAGGTTTAAATCTTAGCTAGGGTGCATTGAGGTGTGTTGTATCACTGTGGTTTTCCTCTACCCTCTCCAAGCAAACGTGAATGCACTTACACACTACCTCTCTGGTCCATACTCCTCACATCAAGCTGGCAATATCTATGGCTTTAAATGTAATAGTGAAAAAATAAAATATAACTAGTTGCAATATTCATGCGGATTTATTTAAATGTCAACAATTTTTTAAATATGTCTGGATAAATTTACATTTTTTTTATTAAAATTACATTTGTTACTACACTCAGTAAGTACTGTTGTGGGGTAAGCACTTCGCCCAGTAAATCCTGTCGATTTAAAAGCAGGATTACGTCTTGATATTTAAAAGGGATACACACACTAAAAGTGATCCTAAAATTCTCACTGGAAAAAAATATTATCTTTGACAAATTATATGCCTCCCACCAAAGTAAATTTCTGGGTGTGCCACTGCACAATATTAAGTCCTGTAGCGGGATAAGTATTACATTCAGAGAATCCTCTGGCAGGATATGACACGTTGCTAGAGTCATTTCCCCCAGGTTTTATTCAAGAGCCCTTCATTATTGTAAGTGTAATCAAGACTAAGCTTGAAATTCCTCCTTCGCCTGAAACCCCTGACGTCGTTACGAGTAGTCGACGTCGGACTCCTGTAACTCTTCCAGGCAGCTCTGGAGCTTGACTTTGAAGTTCTCCTCCAGGTTATCCTCGCAGCCAAACCCCCCAAAATGGTGGATGGCAAAGTAGTCGAAGCAGTTCACAACCCCGTCACCGTTACAATCCTAAAATAACAACATTTACTGTCCGTGACTCATGGCTGACTGGTATGGAGGCCATTAACCATACCCTGATTACACCGAAGAGGATTTGAAAAAAAAAAATAGTCTTTGTTAATACATTTTTTCTTTTATAAATATTTTGGGGGCCAGGAGGCGTTGTGAGAAGTGTTTCAAAGATATATCTTAATTCAACTACGTTGATAAGAGTGTGCTCATTTCAATTATATCCAAGAATTATTTTTTTAATCAAAAATTTCCCGTATTTTATTTCCCGTCCATGACTATACCCATTCAACATAAGTACACCCTGCCGGGAAGCAAACCCTGACCTCAGTGTCATTGACAAACCAGTGCGGATGAACCTGACGCTTAGCCCACGTGCTCACCTACGCGTTCTATAAATAAAAATTTTACTAATAAATATGAACCTTACAAAATAATCTCATACACGTTAGTTTTAAATAAACTCAATTATATCCTAGAAATATAATAGGCCTTAATTTGAAAAAAAAAACTTCTATAGAAAATATTATTATTATTAGACTATCATTACTTATATGTAATTTTATTTTTCCATTATAATCACAATCTATACATAGTAAAGCACAGGATTACAAAGGCACCGTACAAACTGCTAGACAACAAACTGCTCTACAAGCTATAAAAAAATATTTGGAAGGCTGGGTGGGTCAAGTGGCCGGCACGACTTGGACCAACTGCTAGACACGCTCAAGTATAGGAGTACAAAGTGATAGACAACCAAGTGATCGACACGAGAGAACAAATCTGTAAACAGACCAACCGCTAGACACCCAGAAACGACATGGACCAAGTGATCGACACGAGCTGGACCATGTGATAGACAAGCTCCCATATAAGAGGATAAAGTGATAGACAGCCAAGCGGTCGACACGAGAGGACATACATCGAGATGAATCCAGTTAAGAGTGGCTCAAGTGACAGACAAGTTATTTCAAAACTAACAAAGTGATAAACATGGGCTTAGAAAGTTGGGTATAAGGATGGTCTGGATCCTCCTAGAAATTGCTGCCCTCCCGACACCCAAGATTTAACTAGCCCAAAAGGGTGAGGTCCACTTATATGTGTATAAACTTAAACCATCGTGTTTTTAATTTTAATAATTTACTTACACATTGCACTCTTTAAAATATATTTTCTAACACTAGTTTAGTTATCATTTCGAAAAAATAATAGGTTTTGATACATACAATATGGTATCTGAATATAAAGAATGTTTCTCTGAATGAAACGAGTTATCGTATCTGAGGAAAGGAGATAAACGTTTTGTTATAAATGGTAAAAATCATACTTTAAGAACCAACAAGATGAAATAAAATAGTATATAAAAGAGCAACTGCCAGAAACTAAGTTGGTAGCTTATGATCAGGGTTCGATTCCCATCAGGTACAGTTAGGGGGATTTTTCTTAAAAGGTTTTCCACTCTGCCACCACGCAAATTAAAGTGCATTATATATAAATTTAATCTTCCTCATTATCAACACATTAACGTAATTAGTAAATAAGCATATAACCCGAACAGGTGGTAAGACACAGTGCTACAAAAAAAAATCTAGTTGCACTAATGGATTAAAGAATAAATGTTATTATAAGATTTGTACTCTCATTTGTATGTAGGGAGAATGTAAACCATTAATGAAAGATCACCCTCCATACACCTGGCCGGATTTGAAGCCTGATATACCCGTCATTGACAGTCCAGTCTATTTTGAGAATGACGCCTTAGACCATCAACCATCTAGCTAAGAACATTTTGTTGATGTTGCGTTAGCACCAGGTTTATTAATGGTTTAGAATAAGAAGCTAAGTTATGATGGAATAATCCCACATTAGTGTAAAAGTAGATGTAAAAATCACAAGGATGGTAACTATCAGCCCAATCCACTCAGTCGGAATGATTACTCTAGTTCAAACTACTCTAAAACCTTATTAGACCGCGTGACAAACGGTATGAGTGTATGGTTGTTACAAACTGTCAAATGCAATTAATATCGGCAAATAAAATACTCAACAAAGTTATTTTAAATTTACTATTTAAATATGAGCATTGCTAAAGGTTTTTAAAAGAGCAGAAGTTATTTCGATGCGGATATTGGCCTACATTTGGTGTATTTTACTAGATACTGTGTATGTACTATGTTGAATCGAGTACAGTTCACCAAATAATAATGTTCCTGTCATTTTGCAAGATTGTAAATCTAAAGTGTGTGAACTTGTTTTTAAATCAAGTCAAGAAAGCTAGTATAAATATTTTACTAGTATGTAGCTCACGAGTTTGAAAAGGTAGGTGCATTTTTGAACATTTTTCCGCTCCCCACCACCCCTCATTCCTCTTGTTCTGTTTCTATATAACCCGCTTCAGGGGTAGCATGTTCTAAGGCATCTCACTCGCAATAGACTAGACTGCCGATGACAGGAAGATCGGGGTTAGAATCTTGGTCGGGTGTACTGAGGGTAGTTTTTCATAAATGGTATATACTCTCCCACCATACAAATAAGGGTAGCCTGCATCTAGCAAACAATGTTATTTAGGAGGTCAAACAATACTTACACCTTGCATAGTGTTATTTAGGTCAAGCAATACTTACACCTAGCAAACAGTGTTATTTATGAGTTCAAATAATATCTACACCTATCATAGTGTTATTTAGGAGGTAAAACAATACTTACACCTAGCATAGTGTTATTTAGGTCAGACAATACCTAGACCTAGCATAGTGTTATTTAGGAGGTCAGACAATACTTAGACCTAGCAAACAGTGTTATTTAGGATTTGAATTAACTTTTCTGTCACTTATCCCACTCTTAACTAGATTATATCAAAGTTTGTCGAGCAGTTGGTCCTCTCGTGTCGACCACTTGGTTGTCTATCACTTTGTACTCCTATACTTGAGCTTGTCTAGCAGTTGGTCCAAGTCGTGTCGGACACTTGACCCACCCAGCCTTCCAAATAATTGTTTTCATTTTGTCTACTGGTTGGTTGTCTATCATATGTTCCAGCTCGTGTCGATCACTTGGTCCGTGTCGTTTCTTCATGTCTAGCAGTTGGCTGTCTACCACTTTGTCATCTCGTGTCGACCACTTTGTTGTCTATCACTTTGCCTGCTCCCGATTACAAAGTCTGCAATAAGGGGCTCTCACGAAAAGTGGTCCATGGATTTAATCAAAGATAATACAAGATAAAAACACCCCTGAATGTGAAAACATGAATAACAAATGTGGGGGGAGAGGTGGGACTACATGAGTATAATTTGTGACTATTTGAGTAAATGTTTTTGTAACTGATAACACTTTTGAGCCCGACTTTACTAGGCTGGTAAAACCAGCGAAGGGGTTAGGGACGATGGTTCATTTCTCCTGTCAACTTATTTGAAATAATGCAGAATATGACATAGTTTGTGTCAAAATACTGAAGTAAACTCACATTAAAACGTGAGATATACATACAAACTAAAAATAATAATGGGCATATGGTTGGATGGATAGATAGGTAATACTGTTTTTTGTAGTAAAGAATAAGTGAATTTGGGAACAAGGTTCAATCTTAAGGTGAGAGTGTAGGGGAAGTGAGAAAAGTTAAGCGTTTTTGCAGCTTTTAGAGCACAACATTTCTTTATTATTAAAATAAAACAAATATATTTCTTCAATAGAAACATTTTGAATAATTTTCTTTAAACGGTTATATTAACAGTTGTTGAATATTTATCAAGGGTGTCATATAATTTGATGAAAACTTTTTTTTATCATCATTTAAAAAGTTGGTCCTCTAATGCCACTATGCTCATGAAAAATATCCAAACACTGTTGACTTCACCATGTAAATAAAATTAAACTCTAAATGTATACTGTAGCAATACTTTATTTATTTTGGTCAAACAATATTTGGCTATAAAAACTGCAAAAAACACCTTTTCACACATCTATACTTTCACCTTAAACGTGTTCACATGGGAATGGCATAATTTCTACGTCACCACTCACTCCATTGTGGTCTTTCATTCCTTCTAAATGTTTCCTCTGGGAGTCAGATGAATATAAGTATATATATATATATATA
>CABFVX010001301.1:74509-125579 GCA_902151425.1 Timema shepardi | reverse complement strand
CCTCCCGAAAAGGGAAATCTACCTCAAGTGACTAGGTCATTACACTAGGAGTCAAGCAAGGCTTTTATTAATATATAAGTGGTAAGTAGGGGTAGCAATATTTGAGAATGTTCAATTGGAATATTTTGGTCATGTTTGAAGCGAGGAGGCTCTCCCTAGAATTCGAGTGTCGGTTGAGGGACGCAGTGTGTCTCGGGCAATAGGTGAATCAATTCACCCTGCAGTGTGTTTTCTTTTACTTATAATAAATACACTTAAATGAGTGGTTTATTTGTATTAAGTCCAGTCTAGCTTAAACAACTACAAGGAGCATTCCAATTTAATATGTTAACGCATTAACAAATATCAATGATAGTTACGATTAAATAGGGAAAAGTTTGAACGTAGCAAAATCTATTGTTAGTACTATAAATGACTCTATCAATATGATAATGGTATGATCAAAATAAATGTCCTATAATTACGATACATAACTCTAATCAATGACTGATGCTCAAACGCTTTATAAGTCTGAAGCATGATATGTTTAGTGAAAGATGATAAAATATTTACCTATTATGATACATGACTCTAGCAAGTATTAAATCGCTGTCTTTGATAAATGAAAGATTATCAAATATCTAAGAATTATCGATTAATGAGGGGTGATCAAACGCGTAATAAGTATGATGAGTCTCTAATAAAATATTATATGCTCTATAATCTATTAAATACGATCAAATATCTTATAGGAATGATGTATGGCCCTAATCAATGAAGTATTATCTAGTGTGTAATAGACATGATGCGTTACTTTATCACGTATGAAGAAAATCTTTGATTTATGAATGATAAACAAATATATTTTAAGTATGATTCATGAATTATGAATTAATTTAATTTAAATATGATGCATGGCATGATAAATGAACCATGATAAATATTAAATTGATTGAATATAAAATTATATTATATTAAAATAAATAGTATAATAAATACTTATATTATATTAAAGTTAATTGATATTATGTATGTTTCAAAGCTCTAATCACACTAGGATTATTAAATGTTTCAGGTACACTCGACTATTAAGATGAGTCATATCGATGTTAAGGATAACATTCTTATACATACTGCTTACTTACATTCTAGAATTATCGACACAGTTACAAGTAAGTTTAAGCCTGGTGATATACTTTGTATCAGGAAGTATAAGGATGTTTTTTCTAAGAGATGTATAAACAAACTGTTCAATATACGTAAGACACATTTCGGTGGCTACATGGTCCTAGGTGCTACTTTCATAATAGACTGGACTGCTGAAGACGGGGAGATCAAGGTTCAATCCCAGGTGGGTATGCTTAGTGATGTTTTCCTAAATGTTTCTCCACTCTCCATCCGCGCAAATTTGGGTACAATTGATATGAAAGTCAAACTTCTTATTCCCTAACACCCTAACACACTAGTGCAATTAGTTCATAGGTGTATAATCTAAACTGGTAGTAAGACGTGGTGCTATATACATATATATGTATATATATACACGTAAGGTAATCGGAATGAATTCTAGAACCTTGTTACTTGAATATATGAAGGGTAAACCTATCCTAGAGTGATTCTACATTCAGAAGATGATTTTTTTAAATGTCGCATCTGGACGTTTACCTTTTAGAAAAGGCTCTCAGACGAAAAGGACATAAGGCCTACGTCAAATATCTAGGGTTCGATGCCTCAAACAATTCAGAGATTTATGCATCTTATAATATAATTCTAATGAACCCATTTGAAATTTACATTCTTTTATTCGCGTTAATCCATTCTTCCCATAATCCACCAATGTTTTAAAAATTATATATAAGGATGAAAAGCGGTATCTAATCTGCATCATCATTTGCTTAAAGGAGGAAAAGTGTGTTGTATTTTATATTGTTCCGAGGTAATTTAACCTTACGAGGTCAAGTTGCCTATCGTTATGACATCGACAAGCCGTTAGTCATATGTCGACAGGTCATTGTCAAGTCGTCTATCACATGATGTCAAGTAGATGTCAAGTCGTAGTTAAATGTTTGGTCACATGACGTCAGGTCAGAGACACATGTCAGGGTTTAGTGGTAGGGAGGGTGATGAAGGTGATCATGGCTGCGGTCAACAAGAAAGTGGAGGGCTGGAGGCTGAGGGTTGAGAGATTACAACCAGTGTCGGCAATCCCTTTGTGTTGTGGTATTACTATCTAGCAATAGTGACAATATAGTAGAGGGAATTCTTGCCTTAATTTCTTATCATAAAATAAGTTACTATTATCACTTTGACTAAACTTATGTAGGCAGGGCTGGCGCAAGGGTTTCATTCAGCTTAGGCGAGTCTTAAAATTTCCACCCCAGTTATTTTATGTAAAATAAATAAATCATACCTTCCTACGTGATGCAAAATAATGATAAAAGCGTGCCAAAATACTGTACAAAAAATCCAAATATTAAAAAAACATAAATAAATTGGAATACGTGGTAGACCCCATTCCAACCCTTCCTCTTGATCAATGTGTTCAAAAATGTTATTTCTTCTTCCCTTCAATTTCTCTTAATAAGTTAGAAATATTTTATTTAAATATCGAAGTTATTCATCGATAAAGTGACCTTGAAGGTCATTGAACCTTAAACGTGATTATGTTGCTTATCAATTTTTTTCTAAAATAAAATATAATGTTGATGTTATTTATTTAAAAATAATTATTATCTAATTTAATTTAAACGTATATTTCTAAACAATAATAGTTTTTAAATGCAGATGTACCCCTAAGACCTTTGTGCCCTAAGTGACTGCCTAGGTTTCCCTAGTGTTCGTCCTGTATGCAAGCCTAAACTTCAATTCAATACAGTCCGTATTAGGAGTGGCCAAGAAACGAAATAAAGTTTTTGTAAACATACTATCGCAGTTGTAACAACAATCCCTGACTACAACACTGTCTAGTATATCAAGTGTGTATTTAGGTATAAAAAAGCTAATATAAACATTAAAATATGTTATTTACCTTAGCTTATTTATTCTATTAATTTGCAGATTAGGCCCACAAAGTTTGTACATGACGCAAGAGCTTAGATTTATTGCAAGACATCTATTTTTTATATTGTAAGAATGTACATTCTAGGGAGACATCTCTATCCATGGTAGTTATGTTTAACATAAATTAGGTGAACTTCCACTGTCAACTACTTATAATTGGCCGTGTAAGTCAGGCTAATCCAAAGTAATTTGTACAAGTCATGGCATTAATCGTGCTCGGGTGAAAAGCCCTCAAGGTCAAATTTCTTTCATGTCCAAATTACAAGGTTTGTGGGGAACTTTATTAATAATTGAATCTTTTTGTGATTTTAATGCTAAAATAAACCTTAGTAAAAATGTTTAAGACCTGCACCACTTTAATATTACATCGGGAACCATGTCATAATAATGTTTAGCTTAATTTTGGGATGTGCAAACCTTCGAAATGAAAGTTTAAATCCAAGTTCAAATATCCTTGACTTTGACTTTGATATTTACGTTTAACTACGTATCTTCAAAACATTTCGAAGAAAAAAAACTTCAATGTGTGGGGAAATTTTTTGAAATATCTTACTAAATATATATTAGAAACTTTTACATATAATCATTTTTAGAATAGCTTCCAAACAGTATTTTAATTCCAATCATGGAGTAAAACACATAAAAAAAGACTTAAGCAAAGATATAAACAAATATTTCAATATAAAATAATTAGCTTTTCTGATTGACATCAAGACAATCTACTTTGTGTGCGACCTGAAATATAGGAGTAATTGCTCGATCCGATCCACGTTAGTCGGACGATCTCGAACTCACCTCTGGTACAATCGACCAAACACGCGAAGGCGATAACAACACAAACTGCCAACTCGACAGATTTCATCTCAAAAACCCAATAATTATAGAAATATCCGATAATCACAAACACAATAATTAATATGGCTACTTTCCACTGCTGTGTTTGTTAATTCCCACAATTTTGCTAATGGCTCGGCCGAGAAATAAGAGACTTCACCTAATAAGAGGACAGCTCGCGGCTAAGTAACTGACTCCGTCTCACTCCGGATTAAATCTCGACTGCAGATGTTGTAAAGATTATTTTTTTATCACTCTCTTCTTTTTTTTCTTTTTTCAATATTCCAGGAATAAGCCTTGAGGCTAATTAATGAGCACTTACCTTGGACAGTTCTGGTTTAGTGATGTCATCACATGACATCACCATGGGCGAACCAAGATAAGAAACGAAATTAAAATCAATATAATGAATATATATACTTTTTTATTTAATTAGTAAATGAGAAAGAAAGATATATTAGGTTTAGTGATGAACTATAAATGTTAATTATTTTAATTCATTACTAAACCTAATATATCTTTCTTTATAATGTTTTAATCATTTAATCTGTAAAGTTAGAATATGTGACTTTCATTTGTATTGTATTCTTGTTCTAATTTTAATATGTTTCCTGTATTTTAACCCTATTGTTCTTTTTCTACTACATTTCACATTATTTAATAGGATTTATAAAGTTATACAGTTTTCATTATTTATAGTCTTACTAGTATTCTGTAGTTTAATGTATCATCTCTTCTATTTGATGTAACAAATATTATATTCAGACTTGTCATTTCTGTATTTCATTTAATTTTCTAGCGGCCGGGGTTCAATCCTCGGTCCCGGCAAAGATTTATCTGATTACCAAACCCTTCCTTCACCTCTGACAAGACATCTTGTGAATGTGATGAATGCCAGGCCTCCACCGTGGTTCGGATTCCACGTTAAACTGTAGGTCCTCCATTTCATCTCGCAATCACCCTACCATTACACATTAGCGTAAGTGCGTATAGCCCGAACGGGTAGTAAGACGCGGTGCTAATAATAATAATAATAATAATAATAATAATAATAATTTAATTTTCTAAAGGTTTTTTTCTTATAAACTCAATATTTCTTTGCTATTAAATTTCATGCGGTCTTAACTTTTACCTTATATTTCATAACACTTATTATCTTTTCATTTTTAATTATATGTTTTTGTTATTGTTTATTGGGCGTTCCTTTGAATAATTATTATTATATTTCTCCTTACTAAATCACTATGAATAAAATTAATATCAACACTAGTTGGATAGAACATTTAGTTTAGTTAAATAACTCTCGAAATAGGGATATTAGTTTGAATAATCTGCCACAACTCGGCAACAGTAAGAAATGGGAATTAAGTTTAAGGAAAAATAAAAAAAGACAATCTATCCAGGCTAATACCAGACAAATACCTGAGAGATGTAATCATAAATAATGGTGAAACAATAAAAAATAAAAACATAGCATCAAATATTATATTTTTATAGTTACTAAGGGTGACCTGTTGGTCTAGGGGTAAGGTGTCGGACTTCTGTGCTGGCGATGCAGGGTTCAATCCTCGGTCCCGGCACAAATTTATCTGATTACCAAACCCTTCCTTCACCTCTGACAAGACATCTTGTGAATGTGGGGAATGCCAGGCCTCCACCGTGGTTCGGATTCCACGTTAAACTGTAGGTCCTTCATTTCATCTCACAATCACCCTACCATTACACATTAGCGTAAGTGCGTATAACCCGAACGGGTAGTAAGACGGAATTATGATGATAATAATAATAATATAGTTACTAAGAAGAATATTATTTAAGCTAGATAGCTTGTATTAACCCTCATGGAAAGTTACGAAAAACCAAAGAATAATATCCAATAAGAGGAGCTTCTATTTTACAAACAATATATGATTAACAACCAGGCATCTACAGAGTATTATACTACGGCCGATCGTTTCCTAATGAGTACTGCCAGAGCAATCAATAATAAATGTATACATATACCCCTTACTATGGCATACAATAGCTAGAACAAACCATATTTGAACACTTATATAAACATGACGCCTGAAGGGGCTGAGAAGAAAGCATTATCCTCGCTGGCCACTACTTCAATCTAGTAGTGCTCCCACAGGTTGCGCATCGTAAATAGCGTCACAAAATATAGTGCAATCGTGACTGCAACCAGTCACTGATCTAACTAGGTCCAAGAAGAAAATATTAGGTGACCTTATTGTAGACATAAAGAGATTGTAAACGAGATCATATCGTTTACGGTGTCATAAAAATATAACAATGTCTTAAGGACTTAGGAAACGGAACTCAAATTCACGGACTCAGTATACTCAATCACCTGGTCCTATACATATGTAGAGAATAGAGATCTCGTATTTAAACTATGCCCTATGAGCATAAGGAAATAATCGTCAGACAATCTGACTAAAGAAACTATATCTGATGGACATAGAAAATAATGTTAGACATCTTGACTAAAGAAACCATGTCTGATGGACATATAAAAAATTTAGACACTCTAACACAACACATTATGACTGGTGGACATAGAAGGTAAAGCAAGACATTCTAATACACAAAACTATGTATTAGGGACATAGGTAGAAATGTCAGATATTCTGACATAAAACTCAATGTCTAATCGGCATTGAAAATAAAGCAAAACATTCTAATACATAAAACTATATCAGAGGGACATAAATTGCAACGTCAGACATTCTGAAATAGTACTTAATATTCTCAGAAGAGGCTTCCTCTGCGACGCAGTGGTGAGACTGACCTCTGACACATCGTGGCCACCAGTAGTCTTCGGTGCTGAACTTTTATGGAGTAGTTCCTCCTCCGGTGAATAAATACAATGGAATACAAAAATGTGATCCATGGGGAATCTGTTATATAGCAACAGAAATGCCTCAGACCACAGCTTGAGATCAAAGGGGGGAAAGGAGGGGGTGGGGGTTGAGAAATAAATCCGCTTTCTCACTAGTGCTGTCAGCAGGAGTGGCGAGCATATACATTAATCTTTATTTTCTTCGACGTGTGCCCTTCAATCAAGACGTGAAAATGCTCACGATACCGAAATGGTCCACTGGGTCAATGTTCCTCGACGCTTCGGCGTTTCACGGCAACAGAGTAAGTCAACCTCTGCCATATCATATTGGAATAGATTAATACTTGTTATCTTGTTTTAATTGTCTCTATGGAATTTTGATTGATTTGAGTTTGATTGTAGATGTCATATTATATACATTACATACTACAAAAGACCCACAACTCCAGAAGTCGTACAGACCGATATGTTTGATGAATGTATGTGAAAAACTGCAGGAGGAAATTCTATATAATAGACTGCCAAAACATAGAGAGGAGGTGGTAATGCACCCTCAACAGTACGGTTTTAGGAAGGGTAGGTCTACAGAGGATGCGATTTGTGCTGCTTTTATCCTGGCAGAAAAATCTAGGGCAAAATATCTTATTGGAATATTTGTGGACATCTCAGGTGTATTTGATAACCTTTGGTGGCCAGCCTTATTCAAGAAATTAAGATAACTAAACTGTTCGGGAGTCTCTACATAAGCTTTAAGGGCTATTGTAGGGACAGGTATGCTAACCAGAGATGCCCAGTAGTAACAATAAGCAAAAAATAACAAAGGATCAGTCAGTGGTCCTATATTTTGGGACGTTGGTCTTGAGTCTGGGTTGCTAGAGATTGAAGCACTCCCTGAAGTGGTGGGAGTGGTTACTTTTGCTGACGACTTGCTGATAGTGGTGGAGGCAAGTTCAAGGAGGAAACTGGAAGAAAAAAGTAATAAGGTACTGAGCGGCTTTGATAAATGGTGTAGTAAAGTAAGAGTCAGCATGGAGGTGGTGAAGACAACCTACATGCTGCTCAGAGGAGTGCTTAAGAGAGATCCTATAATTAAGATAGCAGAACAAACAATTAGAAGGAGTAAAATGGTTAGATACCTGGGGGTAACTCTTGACGAGAAGCGTAGCTTCCTATCTCATATGGACAACGTATGCGGGAGAGCCTTGCGGTTTATGAATGGGATAGTCAGTATAGGACAGCGTATATTCCATCTGCCCTTACAACTGAATAGACTATACCATCAGGCGTTGCTTGTGTGCATAGCAGCAGGAGCATGAGTATGGGTACCAACAACTGAGAGGGGACAGAGTTAAAAGGAAACTCAGAGGTCTTCAGAGGGAAATTCATACGATACTTTCTGCGGTCCACAAAACTTTATACCAACAAACTCATTGTGTGTCACCCTAGGTGTCTGGCCCCTAGACTTATAGGTACAAAGGAAGGGCCACTGGATATTGGTTTAGAAAAGGAAAGTTAGACAAGGTAATAGAATTAACAACTAACGGTGTAAGTACCAAGGATGATATAAGAGAAATCCTCCTGCGGGAGTGGCAAACAGACTGGGAAGAGAGTACCACAGCTATAAGGACATTCTAGTTATTTCCAAAAGTACAAGAAAGGCTGAGAATGAAGCATCTTCAACCTTTCCAGGGACTTGTTTACTATATCACAGGGCATGGCCCATATCAAGCATTCCTCTTTAGGATGAACTTGAGTGAAACCAGTCTTTGCTGTTACAGAGGAGAGGTGACACATGAACACGTGACCTTGGATTGTATATTTAAGGTAAGGGAAAGAACAGAGATACTAATGCCTATACAGGCCAATGCTATATACCATATATTGAGGGATGTGGACCGGTGGAGCTTGGAAACAAGCGTAATATTGGGCTGGAGCTATCAAGCACTCCAGGGATGTCAACTGGCCACGGTAGCAAGTTACCAGAGAAGAAAAATAAAATGGGACTCCCTGCATCGAAAAGATATATACTGGTTGTATATTTGGGATGTTAGTAGTTTGTTGACCCACCTCATGGGACAACATTGACCAAGACGTTAGTCTCTTTGATCTAAATTTCAATAGTGTGGAGGTTGGTATTTGAATCCTAGCTTGGTGTGATAAGTGGTTTTATTTTTCTAAAGGTTTCCCCACTCTCCCTCTACACAAACCCGAATTCTATAATTCAACCTTTATAATTTAAGTATACCATATTAGGGTAAAACAGACCAGTTTACAAGATAATAAAAAAGTAGGCCAAATCTGTTTAAGATGCCTCAACAAAACTTTAATAATGTAAGCCTATTGAAACTGAATCATACATACAGTAGTAATATACTTTCCACATCAATGTGTCTTTTAGGCCTATGAAATATTGCAGCCAAGACTGGAAATAACCAAAATAGGCACGAGCTTAATGTTTACATGCGGTTTGGTTTAGACCTAGGTTTTTTTATTTATAAAAGCCTTATTAAGTTGATCTTAAAGCGATAATTAGTAGTTATATCCACTTATCCTGAAGGGAATAAATTGCAAACAACTGATTATAAATAAATATAATATCCTTATATTCTTAATCACTTAACTAAAGTCTCAAGAATTCCCTTTATATAAAATATGCTCTTTATTATTTTTAACCATCCAAACCACCCTCTCGTTCACTTTGTTGCTAGCTTAGTAGGCCGACTGGGTATAAATGCCCAATGTTTTGACATTAAGTTGTCGAGAATATTCAGTGTAAATACTATTTTTGGCAGTTATGGAACGCTTTCTTCAACTTTAACTAACTAGTTTTATTTCCTAATATCTTCACACAACATATTACACTTGTTCCAGTATCAACAAAAATATATGAATAATAAAGCATTGGGTCGTAAAGCATACGTATTACATAAAAAAAAGTTTCTTTACTGGCCAACTTCTCATACTAATTCATTTCGCCATGTGACATTGCTATTTGAATGCATATTTCAGATCACGATTTTTGACTAAAATATGTTTTGTGTAATGAATAATGTAAACCTATGATTTTTCTTTTCCAGCCGTAGGCAAACAAAAGTATGCAAGCGATTTATTAGATTAGGCTAGGTTAAATCTTTCTTGCAAATAATGTGTGACACCCACAGATAATCGGAAGCGTGTGTAAAGAACAACCAAGGGGTCACAAGAGAAAACATAGTTTTATTTTGAATTAAGTCAGGTATAAAGGCAATGAAGATACATAATATATTTCAACAATGGCATAGAGAGCCAATTTGTAGTCTGACAATAAACATCAATTCAAGATGATTAAACTTAATCATAAATATACATATTATTACTTAAGATAGATATTATCGACAAACTATATATATGAAATAGCGAAGCCATACAATTTACTTTAAATAAATATATATAATAAATAATGTATTCTGTCAAAGCAGACACAAGGATAGTAAGATAAAGCGGTTAAATCTATGATATATAAGTTTCAACAATTGCCGTGGAATTCTATACTTAAGTAACAATGGATAATTTACTTTTATAATTTGCTTTGAAGTGTATAAATATGTTTCGTAAGCCACCGTTAGAAGCTATACAACCTCAACACGATAACCTAATTTGAATTAAATAAATATACAATAATTTACGCTATTAAAGCGCGCATACTTTATTTTAATAACCTCCCTGAAACTCGTAAAAATATCGATGAAATCACTTAGCTGAACTAAGTGGAGATTAGAGCGTGCCACAAGTACACAAACAGTACTAACGTAGATCGTGAATTGCCCTTAAAAACAAATATAATTGACTCGCGGTTCATCCGCGTCAAACCCCACCAGAAAACCCATCTATGAAATATGGTTATAATAGAGAAAGCCCAAACAATAATTTTGAAAGGTATCCCTCCCCAAGACTAGCGCTCTCGAAGTTTAGCGGTCCGTCCAGTAACTACTCGAGGCTTACAGAACATCCCAGATGGCGGAACCGGAAACGATCTTGGTCAAGTTAAGTCCTTGTTTGTTGTGGGCCGGGCTTCGATGACGAGCGAGGCGCTGACCAGCGTCTCGTTTCAGTCGAAATTGTTCAAGCCACGGGAGAGGATGTCTTAGTGTGTGTTAGTGCTCCATCAGATGGAGAGAAGCCAGGCCGGTGTTGTTGAGTGTTTTAATTCCATATTACTGGGTGGTATGCGTTAGATGTTGTTATTCGTTGGAACATCGTTACAAATGTGACTTGTGATCAGCTGTTTGGGAAAATAAAATTGTATGAATAATGTTTAGCCATGAATGCCAGCATTCTTGAAATAAATCCACCTAATTTCTAGCATATTATTTCTTAATAGGTAATATTCTTTGGGAAAGAACTGCCAACTATTGACGAAAACTGATTTTATTCTGTGCGTTGATGCTAGAAGCAAAGTCGAAGCTAAATCTAGCAGACGATACAAAGTGTGATGATCATAAATACCCAAATGCTATATTTTCCTCCAAAGGGAAGAAAACTAGAGGTAACATCTAACTTTGCGTCAAATGGTCATAATAACCCTGCAGACACAAGCAAAGACAAATTGAGACAAGTCGCCATTTCGGGTCTAATACCCACAAGTTGCGCACCTCACGTGGAAAGTTAAGTTGTTTATAATAAGGCTGGTAACAAATTATTTTGCCTTAAATAAACAGTGAATCCCCTGACATCCCATCAGAAAAATCTGTGTACAGACCATCACAAAATAGGCCTAACTACTAGGCGCATAGGCCGCTACTCAAGTACAGTTATACCATTGTGGAGGCCTGGCACTCCACACATTCACATGTTGTGAGTAATACACGTCTTGTCAGAGGTAAAGGAAGGGTTTGGTAATCAGATAAATCTGTACCGGCATCGAGGATTGAAACCCGAACCCTCAGCACAGAAGTTCGACACCTTATCCTTAGACCACGAGGTCACCAAGGTCAGTATAAAACTGATTAATATTTGTCTTTGGTGAAATTGCACCATGTTGAGAGTAATTTTATTTTAACTTATGCTTATAATATTTATCTTAAATCCTTATATCCTACAAATTTAAGGAGGCAGAATGTCGAACTTGTTTTGAGAATTTTTAATAACTTTGTGATACAATGCCTAAAATAACTTGGACACACTTATAAAATTTCACAATATTCTGACACAGTTATTTTCATTTCAATTATTTGTTTATGGTGTTCACCAAAGAAATGAGTATGTGCAACCTTTGACCTATAGTGAGTCTCACGATTTTTTTAAATAGAGTTTTTAATTGGCTAGATAAATGGGGAAAATTAATTGTAACAGGTGGCTTTTCAAAGGAAACACACCAGGCTTTCCGACAAACCACTCATGGTGTTTACTTGTAATAATGTTGACCACTACAATTAATAAAGCTACTCATAATGAACAAATAAAAGATTTGCAACCACTCCAATACTGTTATAACCCATATACCCAACAAAAAACAACACAACAACAATGATATACCAAAAAACACAATTGAAATACTGCTGTCAACCATAGATCATGAAGAATTTTTAAACATTCCCTGCACTGCATAAAATATACCTAATAGTATGACCAAACATTCCATCCACCTTGAAAGACTACTTTCAATTAAATATAAAAATAATAAAGATATTAATTAAACAAGTGAAATGAGTTAAGCAACATTTGGCTCAAAATAAAAAAGTACATCACTATCACACAAACAGACTATAAAACACCAGCCTGTGCACATATATGCTGAGTTTTCTTCTATTGGAAGTGGACATAGTTTTGTGATGGCTCTATTCAACAATCCACCTGCGTTCCTGAGAGTGGCCACACGAACGATTCCATCTGTGCCAGGATGTAATTCCAGTACTCGGCCAAGTTTCCAACTGAGCGAGGGGAGGAGCGGGAAATTGTCCTCACCAATGAGAATAAATGTTCCCACTGGAATGTTGTGGCCATGTGTTCTCCATTTCTTCCATTGATGAAGTTCGGCTAAGTATTCCTTGGAACACCTGGCCCAAAAATACGGAGAAAGTTGTTGCCCATGCTGCCAGCGTGATAGTCGATTACTTTGAAGTGATGCCAGGTTTGGATCTGGAGTGGTCGTCAGTGAGTATCCTGTCAAAAAATGAGTGGGGGTAAGAACAGAAAAATTAATTGTAACAGGTGGCTTTTCAAAGGAAACACACCAGGCTTTCCAACACACCATGCATGGTGTTTACTTGTAATAATGTTGGCCATTACAATCATTATTATTATTATTATTAGCACCACGTCTTACTACCCGCTCGGGCTATACGCACTTACGCTAATATGTAATGGTAGGGTGATTGTGAGTTTGTCAGAGGTGAAGGAAGGGTTTGGTAATCAGATAAATTTGTGCCGGGACCGAGGATTGAACCCTGCATCGCCAGCACAGAAGTCTGACACCTTACCCCTAGACCACCAGGTCTCCATACAATTAATAAAGCTACTCATAATGAACAAATAAAAGATTTGCAACCACTCCAATACCGTTATAGCTTATATACCCAACAAAAAAACAACACAACAATGATATACCAAAAAACACAATTTAAATCCTGCTGCCAACCATAGATCATGAAAAATGTGTAAACATTTCCTTCACTGCATAAAATGTACCTAGTAGTATGACCAAACACATGGTATGTTAAATTTTTCACGCTTCTGCACTGAGGAATTAAAACTTGAGAACATTATGCCTGGTTAAAATTCAGACAGATGCATTAGAAGATAGGTTTAGATTGTAACTTGCTAGTTGCCCATTAGCACGTACACTCAAAATACCATATATATATATATATATATATAATTATCACTATAAAAGCAAGAACAAATAAATCCTAATAATGTGTGGGAGATGTAAACTCACGATGAAATCGTATTGCTGGAAAGGCCCAAAATTGAGGAAAGTGCCCCAGCTGACTGTTCCTGGAGGTCAACACAAGGATATCTTACACGCTGGCCTGACTTAGATGTAATCACGAGTGGCTTCCTTGTGTTGTGCTCAGCAGCCTTCTCCTAGCGCTAGTTTTCTCTGTTAAATTCTGGAAACTCATCCCCCCCTCCCCTTTTTTTCCTGGTGGGCGTCCCTTTCCTAGTACGTCAGTGCATATTGTATAAAATAGCCATCCCTCGCTTTACATTTTGAAGGAGCTCACGGTCGCACTCTGGAACGCCAACGGAGTCGCGGGGAAGAAGGCTGAGCTTGAAAGTTTCCTGGCAAAGCATCGTGTCGATGTAATGCTGCTGGGAGAAACCCACTTGCGCTCCGCAATGAGGTTCTCGTTAGCAGAGTTTATCTGCCATCGTAATGACCGAGCGGGGGATGTGGGATGGGGTGGGACGGCGGTTCTGGTCCGAAGGGGCCTTGACCATCACGTCGTATCACTTCCTCCCCTCCAACACATGGAAGCATCGGCTATCCAACTGGTGACTTCAACCGGTCCAGTGCGCATCATTTCCATCTACTTCCCTCCAGACCGCCGGTTCGACCGGGCTACGAGGGCTGACATGGAGGTGCTGATTCGAGGTACCACGCCTGTTTTAATCGGTGGTGACTTCAACGCTAAGCACCCTTCATGGGGCTCTAGGATTATGTGCGCTCGCGGCGGATTGCTCCGCGACGCCATAGATCTACATGGCCTGGTGGCTTCCGGCCCCCCCACCCCTACCCATTTTCCTTACAATCCCGGCATTCTCCCGGACGTCCTAGACTTCGTTGTCTCCAGAGGGATCAGAAGGCGGTTAGTGTTGAAGTCTCTAGCTGAGCTAGACTCGGATCACAACCCCGTTCTTGTGAACCTGGGACGCGCGGTGTCCTTCATAGACCCCCCCGAAAAACCCAACCTAAAGCGCACTGACTGGGACAGGTTTGCAAATGTGTTGAGAGAGAGGTTGGGACCCACCCCTACCTTTCGAACAGCGGCGGAAATCGATCATGGTGCGGAGCTCATAACTTCCGCCATCAAGGGGTCGCTCGAAGCTTCGACGCCTAGGCACCGTCCTAAGAGGGCGCCACAGGCTTCTTTGCCCGATTCTATCCTCAGGCACGTCCGGGAGAAAAATCGGCTGAGGAAGGCTTGGCAAGTCTCGAGGGACCCGGTAGACAAGGCCAACTGGAGCCGCAAAGTCCATGCGGTTCGGGAGATGGTCCGAGAATACCGGAACAGTGTCTGGGAGGACAAGATTGAGAGCCTGTGCGTGCAGGACAGGTCCCTGTGGCAAATGACGAGGAACTTGATGCGGGTCCCCGCACCAAGGCCGCCTATTGTGGGTCGCAACGGGGTGGCCAACTCCGACAAGGAGAAGGCCGATGCTCTCGCTGAGCACTTAGAGGCGCAATTTGTACCGACTGACAACCCGTCAGACCCGGTGCACGTTGCGCACGTGGCTCAGGTCATCGGTGCGGTCTCGTACAGACCCTTGGATGAACCTGAACCCACGGAGGTGACAGAAATGTCACGGGCGATAGCCGCTCTAAGATTAAACAAGGCCCCCGGACCCGACGGTATCAGTAACGCGGTCCTCAGAAAGCTGCCCTTGGAGGCGATTGACTTCCTCGTTGAGTTATTCAACGCCGTCCTGTTCCTGAGTCACTTCCCCAAGCTCTGGAAGCACGCCAACGTCCTCTGCTTTCATAAACCGGGTAAGGACCCGGCCCTAGCTTCGTCCTACCGACCGATCAGCTTGCTCGACTGTCTGGGCAAGTTGTTCGAGAGACTACTACTGACGAGACTGACCCGACATGTTCGCGAGGCGGGCATCTTGGTGGATGAGCAGTTCGGCTTTCGGGCGGGACACGCTACGTCCCACCAACTTGTCCGGCTCGTGGAGCAGGTCACGAGGAACTTCAACATCAACAGGCTGACTGGTGCTGTCTTTCTAGACGTGGCAAAGGCCTTCGACCGTGTTTGGCACGAAGGTCTCCTTTTCAAACTCCTCTCCCTGAACCTGCCCTTCTACCTAGTTAAGGTTGTTCAATCTTACCTATCCCACCGCACCTTCTCCACTACCTTTGGGAACGCCACATCCCAAGTCAGAAGCATCCGGGCTGGAGTGCCGCAGGGTTCCATGGTGGGCCCTGTGCTCTTCAGTCTGTATGTGAATGATATTCCAAAATCCCCAGGCACCGAGTTGGCACTGTATGCGGACGACACGGCTCTAGTAGCGGAGTCGTGGCGAGGGCAGCTGGTGGAGAGGCGACTCCAGACGCACCTGACGCAGTTGGAGGGGTGGCTGACTACCTGGAGAACGAGTATTAACGTGGAGAAGAGCACCGCAGTGCTCTTCACATGGAAAAGAAAGTACTACAGGCCGGCTCCACTCCGGCTGTTCGGAGAACAGATCAGATGGGCGGACAGTGCTAAGTACCTGGGACTTACGCTGGACACCAAACTGACCTGGAGACTACACTGCCACGAGAGACTAAACAAAGCGAGGCAAAGGCTGGGAATCCTAGGCCCACTGCTCAACAGGCGTAGCGCCCTGTCTACAAGGAACGGTCTGACGCTGTACAAGCAGCTGCTCAGACCGATCCTCGACTATGCGTGTCCCGCTTGGGGCCACCTGGCGGACTCGTATATGAGGAGGATGCAGGCATTCCAGAGCGTGTGTCTGAGGATCATTGTGGGCGCACCTTGGTATGTCCGGAATGAGACTCTACACCGCGACCTGGATATGCCTACCATCAAGGACCACTTCCGGGGACTGGCGCAGTCTTTCTACGCCAGACTTCCCGGTGCCACCAATCCTCTTATCCAGGGGCTTGGGAACTACGTCATCGACCCTGGTGGGTGCCATCGACGTCCCAAAGCCCTGCTCGGATAAGCGAGATGTGTCAACAGTGGTTTGGGAGGCTCTCACCAGCCCCCCATAGAGTAGTGTCTCCGCACGTAACTCTAAAAACCCTTATTCGGTTTTTTCAATTTCCAACCCCCCTTACCCCTTATGTTACTAATACTATGTAATATCTGTTTCTTTGTTTCAGAACTTCGCGAAACGCGACAACCCGTCCCTAAATTCTTGCGAACCACACGGTGTGACCAATTGGTCGGTACGTGTTGGAACTTGCTCTCGTGCTCCCCTTCAGGGAGCATTAGGGCATGCCTTTTGTTCTCGGTTCTCGGTTACATTTTGCATTCTATTGTAACGATTCATCGGATGAACTACCTAGAAGTGAACCAAGGACCAGTGAACTAAGCAAGCGGTGATCACGATGTTTGAGGCGTTGGTCTCTCCTCATCGCCACAGATGAAGTAAAGTCTGTTACTATGAGTACTTAATCTAGTAATCTTAGATAGGGTTTTCATGATTATTTTTTATTCCATAAGACTTAGTCTAGTATGTCAGAGATTTTGACTTGTTTTTCTATGTCCATAAGACATAGTCCTGGACATAGACCTGGGCAATAACCAGACACCATATTCTGTATGGCCATGTTAGGGCTAGTTTAAATCTTTCTATCCAATATTGGTGGAAATCAGGTTATCAGGAGCTTTGTCCCATGACCTAATTGGGTCTCAAAACATTATATCGGTGTACCTTGCTACGGTTTTCAGTCTCCAGAATAGTGGCCCACGTGGTATTCTTTATTTTGTCCGGCCCCCTTCAGTCACCAGTCACCGCTTGAATTAGTTAATGTTTAACTGTTGGCTGGTGTTATAGTCTTGTGTTCAGAGTTCAGACTTGTGTTGATATTTAAATATACTCGTACTTTTGAAATACCTGGCAGTACTAATGAGGAATATAACGGCAATAGTATCTTTGCAGCCTAGATTCCTCTTAGCTCACCATTAACTATTAGTAAACTTATAGTTCCTCTTCTAGAAACTTAACCTTTGTAACTCTAACTCAATATGGAGTTAACTCATGCTAGCTATCTCATTCAACTACTAACCTTGTAACTTTTTAAACTAGGACTTTCTAGAATTATATATTATTAACTATTATTATTTTAGATGATCATTAGGTTAAAGTCTAGTATCCGCAAGACAGAAGTGGTGTCATGTGTTGTTGCTTAAAATTAAGTTAGTAATTACTAACTACTAACTTAATTAATTAATGTTGCTTAAAATTAAGTTAGTTATTACTAACTACTAACTTAATTTTAAGCAACAATACATAACACCACTTTGCTTCCTATTTAAATCGTGGTTGTGTTGAGGCTGACGCACTTTAGTAATAGAATGTGTGTTAGTTCTACTTTAACGAGTTACACCCTTTTATAATAAAGACACAACCATACTTATCATGGTTGCAGGTCAAACCAAGGTGCTTCACACCTAACGCTACCGATTGGGACAATTGTGTCTAAAGTAATAGATATAGTTCCCATTAATAAACAATGGAATGTTTTGTATATGATCTCGTCAAACCATTTGTAATTTTTTCGTCTTGTTTAAATTTAAATAAACTGATTTGTTAAACTTTTATATTTCTTTTATGCTTGTTCGGTCCCTTCCTTGTTTATATATATATATATAATTGTTAATGTATTCGTCATTTCTTCTATCAGATAGGATAAGCGGCGATTTAGGATTATATAGAGAGTTGGCAGGATCTCAGTATCATATTTCAATGATGCAATTACTTGAAGGTGGGAAAAATCTACAAATACAGTCGAGCATGAAACTAGAACGTTTTACATTAATTCAATAAAATATAATGACAAATAAAATATGTAGAACTGATGTAAAATGTGAACCAAAGTGATTTGCATATTAATGACGAAGAGAGTGACATTCCAAGTGTTAAAGAATACCTGGTGGTTTTAACATACTTGGGTGGATATTGTTTCTACTCTATTTTGGAATATATATATATATATATATATATATATATTGTAAAGAAAATCTAACCATTGATTCAACAATAACTAACTTAAATCAATCATACAAATTTAAAAAACTTGATTGAGGGGACTTGCAGTGTCCAAATCCTGAAGTTGTCAATACTTTAATGTACAATTTCATTGTAATCAATAGTCTATACTCTGATAAAGAAAATATTTGTGTGCTAAAAAATCAGAAAACTTATGTAGCTTATAATATGACGTACACAATTATTGCATCAAGAGAAATGCTCCTAGAACACGAGGTATGTAAGAATAGTCACACTAGTGAATATTTATGTAAATTAATTTTATGGATTTCTACAAAAATGTGTGCTCTAGAAAAACTGTTAAACTTCAATGTAACAAAAAAATAATTAAAAAAAACATTGCTCGCACAGTAAATCATAGCTTTAACGATTTTTTATTCTACAGTGTATTACTTATTTATTTATCTAAAAGAATTCTTTTTTGTGTTAGCTATATTATTTTTCACAAATGATAACTTATATTTGAGATAAAATTGTAATTTCCATGTTATTATAAAATTATACATTTGTGTAGATGTATTTATATGTTACTATAAAATGATACATTAACAAATTTTGTTTTGTATTTACATGCTATTATCAAATGATACATTTTTCTAATAGTATTTACATGTTATTATAAAATGAAACAATTGTGTAGTTGTATTTAAATGCTATTATCAAATGATACATTTTTATAATTGTGTTTACATGTTATTATCAAATGATACATTTGTGTAGTTGTATCTACATGCTGTTATAAAAGATAGGTTAGTCTAGTGGGATCTACTAGCCACATATACATATTTCTTTGAAATATAAATATGTACATTTATGTACAAAAAAAGTTGAAGTTATATAAAGAATCCAAACAATCATCTACAATGCAAAGTGCTAGCTAGCCTGAACGAGAACTAAGGTGCGTTGTACCTAAAATATTTTTAAGAAGTAGGCCTAACTATAATACATTTTGTACTGCTAGAAATGTGCAAGCGAATGCTCTCTTACGACCCTGTGTTGGTACAAACCTACATTTAGACAATAGTAATTTTAACTACCCTAGTAAAAAAAATTAAGCTAATCCTAGTCGTAGAGTGTAAATACCTCATAGAAAATTATATAAAAAGGTGGTTTTAGGTTAAACGCAACATTCATTCACACACAAATGAAAATCTCAGATTAAAACTTTTTTTTTATTAATTCCTCAAAGGAAAGTTTACATTTATTATTTTCATTGGTTACACATCCAAATGACATATTTAAGAGAGAACATGACAGTAGACCCAAGGCAGTGTTCACACATTCACAAAATTAGTCCTTTTCGCTATTTCAACTTGTTTATATTCATTTTGTAAAATATACTAAAACTTAAATCACAAATTAAACAGCCAAAATATCCTTTCCACACACTACTAAGGAATAATCCAAATATCACGATTGGATTATTTTTAGTTTGGCACCTTATTTGTTTATTTCATTTTGTTGCGACAGTTTTTGAAACTCAATTTTTTCTCACTATTAACCTTATTGATATTTTACGTTGTCTTCGCAAAGAGAATTGAACCCATTCAAACAAAAGTATTTAAAAGCGATATATTTTGGTGTAGTTTAAAAAGAAAAAGTTGTACAAATGAAAAAGTTTACAATCTAGTAATTAAGTTATTTATACCAATTTCTGATAAGGCTTGACTTTCAAGTTTATAGTTTCAAATTTGGTTTGATATAACGTCTATAAAAATATATAAAAATAGATCTTGGTAAATCCAATGATCATGATCACCCCATTATACCCACCATGTTTATCTTCCTAGCATATATTCTTATAATACGATGATAAAATAATTTATTTGCTTACACAAGAATAGCTTGAAGTGTATTTGAATGCCCCACCCATCAGCGTCCTACTATTTACCATTCGTAAGATGTTATGCCAAATTTTCCCCGCTCAATATTTACATCATTGGTTCATAATAAATATATATCTAAATCAAAAACAAAGACTTGTTGTTTTGGTTTAGTCGAGTGTCATTTTAAAAACACACTAAAATAGTGGACTATGCCTAGACTATGAATTGTGTTCGTGATAAAACGTATTAATGACTAGCAGATCAAGCTCCACTTCTTATTTGGAAATATTTATAATAAATTAAGTTTCAGAGAACAGGATTCAGTAGGATGCTATTTGCCACACACTTAAATTAACAGATTATTTTAAATTAGGTTTTTTTAATACATAGTAACAATTGCAAATATAAAGAATCTAGATTATTAATTTGACTATGCTACTTATCAAATGTTTGATTAGATGACCTCATAATATTTTGTTTTGTAATCAAAATCTCTACTGCATTGTTAGTAACCATTCGTAAAACATTAAGTCATGACTTTTATCAAAATTATATTTTATAATCAGTTGTAGCTCAAAGATGAAGTAAATTACAATGTAGACTTCACTCACTCCTTTAAATAGATATTATTTGATAAATAACTTATTAATGTATTGTGTTGACTGTTGATATACACACATAATGTTTCTCACTATGTAGATATCTATATTCAACATGAAGTCCTTTATTCATTATTACACTTCTAACCCCCCTCAATATTTCGTTGAGCGGGTTGAAGACTTTAACAAGATTTTATATAAATAAACTTGATTTTAAGTACTATACTTGGATTACAACCAACTCGTTGTGTGGCACGAATATCTTGTGTGCTTAAAACACTGTTGTAACTGAATGATACTAATTATTTTTAAAAAATATTTAAAAATAAATAAAGGTGTTTCGTATTCATCGTATTGGGGTGTATCACGCCTTGAAGTGTCGATGCCTTTGTAGGTAAAATAACACGCTAGGAGATGGACAAAAGGCAATATGGTTAGCTTAAATTATAACGATCAATTCCATATCTCATCGCTAGAAGGCCCTTGTATGCTCTGCTGGTGTTCCTGAGGGCGGAAGGATCACATTATATTCTCTTCATTCTTATCTTCAAGATATCCAGTTATTTGGGAGGGGAGATTAATAGAAAAGGTGAAGTTTAGTGAATTAATAACCATCAGTTTTATTCTCTAGTTTGGTGACTTGTTGGTAAACCGAGGTGGAGGAAAAGGGCGGAGGTTTTGTGTCAGTCCCCTGCAATGAACGGAGAGTAGGGCCTAGCCCTGGGAAAGTAGGGCCACCTGTGCCTGGCACTGCTGGAACTTGTTCTGGTAGTTAAAGTCCAAGGCTCCGTTACACCCGTACCCTCCAAGACGGTGGATGGCGGCGTAGTCGAAACAGTCCACTCGGCCGTCGCCGTTACAATCCTGAGACACACGACCAAATACTATATTATTGTTGTCAGAGCACTGGTGGGACAGCGTGATTGAGGGGCATAAGGTAGAGTTGCGTATTAGGGGCTCTAAATAACCATCTGGATAAACGGAGAGTAAATATAACATTTTTACAATGAATACTAACTAACGAAAATATTTCAAAGTTAAGCTATTTAGATATTACCCTAGTTTTCCATCACAACACATAAAGTTGAATTAAATCTGGGGAAAATATGTGTTCTAGATTTATTCATGTAGACTGTAAAATATTGTTGCTAATTACTAGCACCTAGGATGGAACCAGAGTCCCTAAGACCTGGGATGGAATCAGAGTTCCTAGCACCTGGGTTGGAACCAGAGTCCCTATCCCTTAGGATAGAACCAGAGTTTCTATCACCTAAGATATAACCAGAGTTTTTATCACCTAGGATAGAACCAGAGTCCCTATCACCTAAGATATAACAAGATTCCCTATCACCCAGGATAGAACCAGAGTCCATATCACCCAGGATAGAACCAGAGTCCATATCACCTGGGATAGAACCAGATTCCATATCACCTAGGATAGAACCAGAGTCCATATCACCTAGGATAGAACCAGATTCCCTATCACCTAGGATAGAACCAGAGTGCCTATTAAATGGAATAAAATCAAAGTCCCTATCAGCTGGGATGGAACCAGAGTCCCTAACACCTAGGATGGAACCAGAGTCTCTAACACCTGAGATAGAATCAGAGTCCCTATCCCTTAGAATATAACCAGAGTTTCTATCACCTAGGATAGAACCAGAGTCTCTAATACCTGATATAGAACCAGAGTCCCTATCACCTGGGATGGAACCAGAGTTTCTATCACCTAGGGTAGAACCAGATTCCATATCACCTAGGATAGAACCAGATTCCATATCACCTAGGATAGAACCAGAGTTCCTATCACCTAGGATAGAACCAGAGTCCCTATCACCTAGGATAGAACCAGATTCCCTATCACCTAGGATAGAACCAGAGTCCATATCAACTGGGATGGAACCAGAGTCCATATCACCTAGGATAGAACAAGAGTCCATATCACCTAGGATAGAACCAGAGTCCATATCACCTAGGATAGAACAAGAGCCCCTATCAGGTGGGATGGAGCCAGAGTTTCTATCGCCTAGGATAGAACCAGAGTTTCTATCACCTAGGATAGAACCAGATTCCATATCACCTAGGATAGAACCAGAGTCCATATCAACTAGGATAGAATCAGAGTCCCTATCACCTAGGATAGAACCAGAGTCCATATCACCTAGGATAGAACCAGATTCCTTATCACCTAGGATAGAACCAGAGTCCATATCACCTAGGATAGAACCAGATTCCCTATCACCTAGGATAGAGCCAGAGTCCATATCACCTGGGATGGAACCAAAGTCCATATCACCTAAGATAGAACCAGAGTCCCTATCAGCTGGGATGGAGCTAGAGTTTCTATCACCTAGGATTGAACCAGATTCCATATCACCTAGGATAGAACCAGAGTCCATATCACCTAGGATAGAACCAGAGTCCCTATCACCTAGGATAGAACCAGAGTCCATATCACCTAGGATAGAACCAGAGTCCCTATCACCTAGGATAGAACCAGAGTCCCTATCACCTAGGATAGAACCAGAGTCCCTATCACCTAGGATAGAACAAGAGTCCATATCATCCAGGATAGAACCAGAGTCCATATCACCTGGGATGGAACCAAAGTCCATATCACCTAGGATAGAACCAGAGTCCATATCACCTAGGATAGAACCAGAGTCCATATCACCTAGGATAGAACCAGAGTTCCTATCAGGTGGGATGGAGCCAGAGTTTCTATCGCCTAGAATAGAAGCAGATTCCATATCACCTAGGATAGAACCAGAGTCCCTATCACCTAGGATATAACCAGAGTCCCTATCAGCTAGGATAGAACCAGAGTTTCTATCACCTAGGATAGAACCAGATTCCATATCACGTAGGATAGAACCAGAGTCCATATCACCTAGGATAGAACCAGAGTCCCTATCACCTAGGATAGAACCAGAGTTTATATCGCCTAGGATGGAGCCAGAGTTTCTATCACCTAGGATGCAACGAGAGTTCTTATCACCTAGGATGGAACCAGAGTCCTTCGTACCTGGGATGAAACCAGAGTCGATTTCATACTTCTGCTCAATTCTGTCTACTAAATATTAGGCACAAATAATATATCCCTACCAAGTAATATATTCTGTGCACACATATTCTGCTCTGTGATGATAACGTCACTGAAGCTCTTGTCAACTCGTCCTAAGTTCGTGCTTCCCGTGATAAGGGATCCGCCCCCTGGTAGATAATATTGGACTCCTTCCCATACATAATTTGATTGTACCAACATGTTGTTATATAGCACAGTTAAGACATTATCTCAATGTATGTATATATACAATGGCTGTTGCCCACCAGACAAATAGTTAAATAGGTTCTAGGGAGCCATGTTATATTCTAGGTACTAGAAGCCTAGGTTCCAGCCTTGACGTAAAGGACCTTAGTACCAACTTAATTATTGGTGATCTTGGTTAAATACTAGATATTCAGAACCCATGCTACATTTCAAATGCTAAGGACTCTGGTTCCATCTTAGCTATTGGTGATCCTGGTTGTATACTAGGTTGGAACTCAGGCTACAGACGCTAGGGACCCTGGTTCCATCTTAGCTATTGGTGATCCTGGTTGTATACTAGGTTGGAACTCAGGCTACAGACGCTAGGGACCCTGGTTCCATCTATCTATTGGGGGACTGTTTCTGTCATAGGTACTGGATACCCTTGTTTTATCTCAGATGCTAATTAGTTCACAAATTTCAATGTTTGCGTTGAACATTCCATTAAACACCTAAATGAAGAAGTGCATACTTTTGTTGGCTTTGAGTGTAGATATATTCTGATATGGACAAATAAGTAGTTCACCGAAGAAACCCTTACCTTGCTGAACTTTGTCATGTATCCTTGGACAGCCCTTGCGGCGCAGAAAGGGTCAGTGACGCACCTCACGTAAGCTGGAACACAAATCGAATTAGGAACCTCTGTGACACTAGTTAATTATTTTCCTTCACAAAAACAAATAAACAAAATACCAAACAAACCAGCTCTAGGTTTTTCAAGCATTTCATTGGTTCTGTTTTATTGTATTGGCAAGATATGTTGTTTGTGTACTTATAAATGTTATCCTATTCCGGTTAGTTAGACAAGTATTTGCAACAAACTAACTATAAACGTTTTGTTTATAATGTTGTAGATTTATTACATGCCTATATACAGCTTGGAGGAGTATACAAACCAGTACAGAGCTGAGAGAATAGTACTCGTATTTAAGTAGATCGCATCGGTAGGTACGAGGACTAAACTTAAAGCTCGTATATACTGGTTTGCCTGTGGCAGTGAGGTCAGGGCTCAAATCCCGGTAAGGTGTACTTAGGGAATTTTATCCTGATTGTTTTCCTACTTTTCCTCCATGCAAACGTGGGTACGTTTCTTATATATTATACAGTTCTCATTCCTACCGCATTAACGTAATTAAAGGTGGATATCCTGGTTAGGGCGTCGTGAGACATTTACTTACAAATTCAATCAAATATTAATAATGAAGGACATGATTTCAATTTGTTTGTTTTACTTCAAATTGATTCTACAAAATTAATTATTAGACTAGTTAAATGCCTGACGTTATTATATTTTTAATCTGATATATTAATAAAAAATTACAAAACTAAACAATTTATTTGTTTATAAAGATTCAAGTAAAATTTGAAAATATCTTATTAAGAAAGGGAATCAAAAACATATTGTAATTTAGAGCGACAATAACTAAGGTAAATTGTAAAAATAGAATATGTTAAAATTCTTACTTACTTTCTATATGGCATTAGGAACTCGAGAGTTTATTTCCGCACTTACAAAAGGACGCCACCTATCCCTATCTTGAACTAGTTATATCCAGTCCACCTCATTACACCCTATGGCTTTCAGGTCCATTCTAATGTTATTCTCTCGTCTACATCTAGGTATTCTCAATGGTTTATTCTCATTGGGTTTGCCAGGTAATAATACCCTGACCAAGTTTCTACATTCTACCATTCACTCTGTATATACGGCCCACCGTAATCTGTGAGACTCGATTATCTTAACAATTTATTGGGATAAATACAGGGTATGTAACCTCCTCCACTCACCAGTATCTATATCCCTTTTTGGTTTAAATATATTTTTAAGATCTTGTTTTCGAACCCCCTAAATTTGTTTTCACCATGTAATATAAGGTAAGAGACCACGTTTCACACTCATAGAGAATAACCGACAAAACTAATATTGTGTATATTCTTAGTTTTACATTCCTGGACAGCAGGCGAGATGTTAACAATTTCTCACCGAGTAATACCATGCCATTCTCGACTGTGTTCCTTTCTTAATTTCCACTCTAATGTCATTTTTACTAGTTAAAATTGTTCTTAGATATTTAAACTTATTAACCTTTTAAAATGATATGTTGTTCAAAGTAATCTCTAAATTTTCTTCCTATATATGTGCTCTATGTGTGATCTTACACCTGAAATTGCTACCAGCTATAACATTAAAATTACCTTATTTATTTTTATTCGACTTTAAATATTTTGGATCCAATTAACTAACAAGCTAGTTTCAAATTTATAATGACTCTTTATAGACCTACACAAATAAAATAATTTTATAATTTTGTAATTAATGTGTCACATTAAAAATATTACTACTTCACCCATTTAACCAGTTTAATACTTAATCTTGGAAAATAAGTTTAAAGGTTAGCAAATTAATTGAAATCATTTACTTCGTTATTAATATTATATACGTTCCTTACTAAATATTCTTAGAATGTTTTACAAAATTGAAATCAAACATGTTCGAAGGTGGAAGATTCCTTTACAATATTAGTATATTTTCAGCACAGGGTTAAATTATTATCAGCGTATTCTTTTTCCGCTTCGTCTTAGTACTCGTTCGTATTGTGCGGTGCATATATTAGTTGCACTGGTTCACCGAGGATGAGGAAGGTTTAAATTAAGAAAAACTGTAACTCTATTTAAATTGAAGAGAGAGTGTAAAATTATTTGGGGGAAACCATCCTACGTACACCCTACTGGGATTCGAACACCATCTCCCTGTCTTCAGCATTCAAGTCCAACACAAGAGTGGTGTTTAGACCATGTGAACCCCAATGTGGTTATATGTGCTTAATAGTTTTGTGTGTAATGGAATTGCTGAAGGGAGACAAGTTTCAACAAATACAAAAGTTACTAAAGCTACTTTTATGTATTCATACATAAAGTCATGGGGTTTGAAGCTTTATCCATGCTTATAAAATGATAACCATTTCACTTAAAGGAAAAAATATCTAATATAAAATGGGGTAAGTAGACAAAATGTTCCCCCATTTACGTGGAGGTAGATTGGGAAAATACTGTTAAAAAGCCTCAGTACAATCAGCCGGCATTCAAACCTGAACTCGTCAGTAGCAAGCAAGACTAAACGAGACTTCGCCATAGTACGGTGCGGACATGCTCTTCTATAACAGTGATTCACAACCAGGGCTCCGCAAGAATTTACAAAAGCTTACTTTTTATTGGCCTGGCATAATTTTTGGACAGTGTGGAAATATGTTAAGAGAACGCATATATCCGAAGAATACGAAGGAAATAGTGCCTGTAATAATGTTAAAAGTGAAGTTAGTAAGAGTATTGATAAGCCAAGTTCAAGTATCGAAGGATAGTCATTAGTAAATAGAAATAGACAATAAATACTCTTGAAATACTTTATTCAAAAGAATGAGTTAATGATTATTTACAAACCATACTGACTTTCACATATATTTTGTAATTTACCCCTGTCGAACCTAATATGTCTCATCCAGGTAGGGGTCCCCCAAGAGTTTATGAAATGTTGTAAGAGTTCCCACAAACAAAAAAGGTTGTGAACCACTGGTATATAAAGTAATTCATATTTTAAGTTGTGCTGTCCCCTCCCACTAGTCGAGATACCCACCATCCTGGTTGTCAGGGTGATCCTGTTGAAGCACGGGTTTGCCCGCGTCGGACCAGTAAGCCCAGGTGATCCTGAACAATCCACACACGTCCCCTGCGCAAGTGAAGGATCGGTTGCAGTTGGACACAGCCTCGCAGATACATCCCAGACACAAATCGTTCACTGGCTTGGTCTCACCTTGCACCAATTGCTGTTGCTGTTGAGCTGGAGGGAGTAGAAAAGAGACAGTTGAATGAATTCAATATAAGTTGGGGAACAAAGTTGCAATATTTGGAAACTAACTTCATCTGAAGTAATACACAGCGGAACAAAGTTGCAATATTTGGAAATTAACTTCACCTGAACGTATCTGTTGGGGAACAAAGTTGCAATAATTGGAAACTAGCTTCACCTGAACTTATCCGTTGGGGAACAAAGTTGCAATATTTGGAAACTAACTTCACCTGAACTTATCCGTTGGGGAACAAAGTTGCAATATTTGGAAACTAGCTTCACCTGAAGTTATACGCTGTGGAACAAAGTTGCAATATTTGGAAACTAACTTCACCTGAACTTATCCTGTTGACTAACAATCCAACACAAGCACAGCTATTTTACTACCCGAATAACAGAACCATACTCACATTGGGACATTCTTACAACCATTAATATTTGGAATAGAACCAGGGTCCCTATTTCATGGGCTGGAACCAGGGCCATCTAGATATAGCGAACTTCTCAGCCATGGGATTGGCTCAAACTAATTGCAGTGTAAAGCACCTTTATTCACGAAGGAAGTTACAGCCTAATAACCGGTTGTATCTAGTCCTCCCGGATACAATCAATCAACATTGTTTTGCTGTTTTAATGACCGCTACTCTAGAGTTTGAATTTTAACAGCAGCAAAAAAGCATTATATCTAATGACATAATCACATGAGCAGTAAAACCTGTTTGTACAAGTGAAGCAACTTCTGGTAGAAACTGGTGGAAGGTCAAATTTAACGACTCTGAGACTGTACCATGTGTCATGACTCATGACCATCTGAGAAGGAATTATAGGCATGTATGACTATATCAAGAGCCAGGCTATCTGCCTATCACATGATCATCCATCTAGTCATGTTGCCACTGTTAGATACTTGTTTATTTTTTACCGAGATAATTATCGTCAAGACGAAATCTATGGTACGATTCAAATTTAAAGAACCTTTTAGAATAAACAAAACATATATTTTGTGGACAACTTTAATAATTATAGTTTTACCAAATTAATAGTGTTATTTCATAGATATTGATACTATCTATCAAAAGTGACAGCTGTATACTACACAAGCTAATTTATGAATATATTAAAGAAATTTTAGTAGCGTTTTTAGCTGCAAAACACGGTCCTTCCTACTAAAATCATCCTATGCATACGATATAGCCTATAGCATAGCACAAACGTCCTCTTGACCAAGTAGTTTGGAGCTACCAACTTATATATATATATATATATATATATATATTATTTTTGTTCATTTTTTTCTTCTAAATGTGGGGATACAGGGAACGCAAGAAACTAGGTCAGTGTTTTTTTTAAAGTTTTTATATCAAAACTTTTTTCGTCGAAATAAATCAAATATAGCCTTATACAAATACAAAGTTTAAATTTCTTCACATGGTGATATCAACAGCTGTTATTAAATATCTGACATGAACATAGCGGCAATATCTAACAGCCTTTTTAAATAAAGATATTTTTTTATGAAATTCCAGGACACCCTTGACAGATATTCAAGAGCTGTTGAGGTCACCATGTAAAGAAAATTAAACTCTATGTTTGTATAGAAGCAATGTTTTATTAATTTTGACAAAAAAAAAGTTTTGCTATAAAAACTGCAAAAACACTTACATTTTCTTGTGATCCCTGCCTCCCCACCTTAAGTCAACAGCCCGAAGGTTAGTTTGATGTAATTTCTATCCATCCGAATATAGGAATGCACTCATCCCTTCAACTAAACAGTGCTGCCTGCATCATCTGGTAGAATTCCCATGTATTAAAGGAGTTTAGGAGATGTGGTGGTTCCCCGTTGCCTTACGAACTGAATTTCTATGAGTGAGCGCAAAAAGGCATATCTTTTTTTGGAAAGGTTTTTTCATATACATTTCAGGGTTACTTTTACATGCCAGAATTTAAATGGGACTGATGGTTTCACTTTATTTATGAAGGAAGCTGTGCTACGAATTTGTATTTCTTAAGAAAAATATGTTGAGATCGACTGGGTTTGAACCCACTAACATTGGGTCCTGAGACGAGCACTATACCCCAAGACCACGGAGCTTGACTTGTTCTGTTATCCGGCTAGAAAACTTCTCGTATTAATGTCCAGTGGTTGATTCTATCTTATGTTAAATCAGTTTGTAAATCATTGTCACTCATAGTGTTCTCTGTTCCAAATTGAAATACTTTTACCTGATTATAGCTCTTCCCTTTATCTCAGACTATATCATTATTTGTCTACTTATGCGAACTAATAATCCAATGAGTACAGTTCAACTTTCCATTTGGAGGTGTTACAATCAATCTGGCTATTTTACCTTCGAGTAAACAGACACTATTCGTGTTTAAAATATTTTTAATCAAATTAAATGTATAAATGTATCTCATCTATTAAAGCATTAATATTTATGTAAATTTTTTTACTTGCGTACTAATGGAACTTGCACATATGCAATCGATACCCAGGAAAATGTATGTTTATGTAAAGGTAACCACATTAACATCATTATTTTTATCTAAGCACCACGTCCTACTACTGGTTCAATGTATACGCTTATTTGCTAATTATGCTAGTCTACTGTGAGAGTATCGCCTTAGACCAAGCGGGTATATAATCTTTACAGCTAGAAACTAGTTGAGCTCCAAGTTACATTGCCCCAAGACATAATAATAATTATGTATTTGATAGATTATTATGTAAGTACGGTTCCGTCTTGATGGGGATAATTATTTTAAAGATTAATACATCTCCACAAGTCAATAAACTTATGTGTAAACAGTTAGGGTGAATGTTCTCTTTATAGTCTCGAACACTGTCATTGGTTCATGGAGTTTAAATTGGTTTGTTTGACCAGTCTCCCCAAAAATACCCACATCCTGCAGGCTGACCTCGGACACGACGTAGAATGAATTATTGTTAGTTGAGTAGCTAACGTGTTTGTTCTAAACGTAGTGTTTTATTAGCACTCATATTACTCATTCAACAACACGTGCAGTAAACACCTTAACCATGAACCAATGAAATTAGGCTCGGAGCTAGGATTAGGTGTTTATAAAAATGTTGTTTTTATTTAGCATCACTTCTTACTATCGTGTTGCTTTAAAGGCGATCATTACTTCAGCACGTTAGCATTTAAGGCTCAGTAAAGTGATGAAGGAAATTTCATTTAGCTCCTACTCTTTAGGGAAAATGGCATTCCAAAACTTGCAATTTTTTTTGACTCAGGAAAAAATAGTTCACATAATATTATATCCAAATTGAAATCGTAAAACTAATTTCTTATGATATTCTTCACGATGGGGTTGAAATGAAAAAAAAATAGACGGGAGTTTGCTGTAATGGTGGATGAAACCAGTGACATGAGTGGAAAGGTGCAAGTGTCAATAAATATCCTAATTGTAGATCATACCATATTCATTATTGATGAGGTGGCCATTGGATTATACGAAACATCATCAATGGGAGAAGCATTGTTTAATTTAATCAAAACTACACTGCTCCACCTCGGTTTGACTTTGGACTATCTACTAGGACAATGCAACGACGGTGGCTCCAACATGGCTGGTGCAAACATTGTAGTGAAGACATGAATACTAGCAGAGCAGCCGTTGTTATTATTATATATTCATTGCGCAGCTCATGCATTTAATTTAGCATTACAAGACTGATCCAAATTAATTCCTTTGATTCGAGACTGCTCGCAGGGGGTAAATGATAAAGGAGTAATTGTCAAAGATTCTTCCAAGCTTTCTGTAGTGTTTTCCTAAACTGCTAAAGATCACAATTTGACTAGTACTGGACCACGGCCATTGTGTCCAACTCGTTGGACTGTACAAAAAGCGTCATAAGCCGGTGGTCTAAGCCTGTATTCAGCTGTACTAGATTTTCTAGACACTTTGGCTTGTGAGAGTGATGATGTTAGCTCTAAACCAAGCAGTCGTCGAGATCATATTTCAAAAGGGAGTGTGTTTTTTTAGAATACATCTCTGTCATATGGTATTTTCATTAACTTAGAATCTCAGTCTAATCTAGAAAGTAAACCTCCAGTCATAAGTGTAATAGAAACGCTGTGAATACAATATTACAGCATTTAAAAAACAAAAGCTCAGTTACTGCATTTGATAGTATTTGAGATTAGGTAGAATTGAAAAAATGTATTGAAATAATAGACCTTTAAAAAGTACCAAGAAAGAGAAAACCTCCAAGAATGTTAGAACAGAACCAAAGTCCTGCGTCTAGTCACTATTTTGAATCAGCTAAAGTATAGACTAGTACAGAAAGATCTACCATGAATTTCAAGACAACATCATGAATTAAATAGAATTTAGGTTAGAACAGCCTGGATTTGAAAAATAACTTCAGTAGGTCATTGGATGAACACATATTTAATAATATATCCAAATTTGGAATTGATTAGTCAAAGCTTAAAAGAGAAAAGGAATTTATCAAACAATTAATTCAAACTCCTAACGATAATGAAGAGTTTGTAAGTAAATTCAAAGAAATGCTTCCTGAAACGAAAAAGTTATTTCACACTTCCGAAAAACCATGTAAAAAAAAGTTTAAATAAAATGTGTGTTATTGCTTTAACGCTTACCCAGAGTTAGTTGATAATGTTGGCATAGTGGAAATAATGAATACATTTTTTCTTACCAATAATTCTTTCAAATGTCAAGTGTTTGATAAAAGTGGTTTAACTTTTATATTCATAGCCTCCACACTAACTCTTTCTTTTGTGTGTTCAGTGATACCCAAATATACTAATTGCATTCTTATATCTTAATCTTAATCAAACTCTTTGAAAAATCTTTTTAAACCACTAATTGTATTTTGTTCAAACTAATAAACCCTACAGGATAACCGTATTTAATTATTTTTTTTAGTGTATGTTGTTTTCCCAGATATTGCCTCCCCCTTGCCCCTTTTTGTATATACTCAACCTAGCTTAACCTGTATATAACAACCTTTTAGCCTCCCTAAAACCTCCACCCCTGTGTTTTTTTCCTCAACCTAACTTAACTGGAACATAGCATAGTTTTGCCCCTCCTCCCTCCTGACAAAAAGGTTCCAGTGACCCTGACATTCAGACCATATGACCGTGTAGTGACCACGTGCGTGCATGCCTCCTCCCCTCCTGCCACATCTCCCGCAATCGGTCCAAGACCTTGGAATGGAGGCATGAAGTATTCAAAGTTGAGAGTCAAGAATAATCAGTAGGTTACAGGCACCTGTCACTCAGATTATTTACAAACTATGCTTGGTTTATAAATAATCAGTAGGTTACAGGCGCCTGTCACCCAGATTATTTACAAACTATGCTTGGTTTATATTTAGAGCGATATATCAAACCACTTTAATGCCAGCACTAAATATATGTTGTTAACAACGATCATACCCAAAAAACAGGATGACGAAGATGCTTTTTTTTTTTTACCAAGAGCTGCACCAACAATCGCCTGAATAAAGGCTAACGATATCTAAATTGTGGAACCAATATTCTTAAAACAGCAAATTGGGCCTTTTTACTTTTCCTCGACACCTCGGAGAGAATGTATTGTGATAGTAAAAAAAAATCAGACTCGCGATTTTGATAAAAGGACCCCTGAAAACAAAAAAGTTGTTTTCGCAGTGAAGTCTGACTGTTTGTCTGTACCTTAGTCTAGAACTGAAACCATTTTACCAATTGTGCTCAAATTTAGTATCTGGGGTTTTCATAAGGTCCTCATGAGCGTTTTTTGGAATTAGACATCCAAACCTAAAATTAAGGGTAGTTTACTGAGGTTCAAAAAGAGAAACTATCGTTTTTCTCCAAATTTGCTCTAATGATTTTGAATAAGTTGTAGTACTATTTAAGATTTAAATTTTTATTTGAAATGTATTTTTATAAAATGAATATATTCTGAGCTATAATCAAAGTATATATAATATTTTATATACTTTCTAGTTCAGGTCTTAGAAAACGAATTTGATTCTTATGCTCTTTGGTGAACAAAGATGTTTGTTTGTTATTTTCAATTTGTCTGTGGCGGTGTTCCAAGTTTCTAATGCCATAGGGTAAGTAACAATGTGTGTATTATTTCGGTTATGATCTTTGGTTATTGTTTATACAACAATGTATAGGCCTATTATTTTGTTTCACAAATCTTACGAGTTTTTAGTAAATGCATATTTTAAGATAAAAGTGAGAGAGAGTCTATGCGGTGCACGGTACCATTTATTTTGTTTGCGTAGTTACTCTCAAATAAATGTATCTTCAACTACGTACCCTCAAAGTCGTTGGAGCACAATGTAAGTAATACATAATTCTATTTTTATGTCGAGTGCGTGATTCAACTATGATAGTTAAACTGGGCTACCTTGAAGCGTCCGGGAGGGAGCAGGGGCTACAAATATACATAAAAATAGACTATTTTGGCACCACGTCTTACTACTATGCGTTAGGTATTATTATTATTATTAACATTATTATTATTAGCACCGCGTCTTTACTACCCGTTCGGGTTATACGCACTTACGCTAATGTGTAATGGTAGGGTGATTGTGAGATGAAATGGAGGACCTACAGTTTATCGTAGGATTCGAACCACTGTGGAGGCCTGGCATTCCCCACATTCCCAAGATGTCTTGTCAGAGGTGAAGGAAGGGTTTGGTAATCAGACAAAACTGTGCCGTGACCGAGGATTGAACCCCGGCCGCCAGCACAGAAGTCTGACACCTTACCCCTAGACTGCCAGGTCACCCAATGCGTTAGGGTTATATTCTTCCTTATGTACTAATCACCTTAATGGTTTTAGGGCTTATGAAGTTTATATTTAGAGGAAATGTTCCCGCATTTTCCTGAAAGGTGAGTGGAACATTATTTATGGAAAACCACCCGACTGGGAGTTGAGCATCGAGCTCCAGATCATTTGCAGGCCAGTATATTGCAAGAATGACGTCTTAGACTATGCGGCCACCAAATCAGGTGTTAAAACGTGTTAATTTGTTGTAGCGCAAGGGGCCCGCCTACAGGAGTGTTGGTATCATGATGTCCCTATTAGATAATAAATTTTACATTTTAAGTTTTATGATTTAAAAGAAAATATATGAAAAAGGGAAGTTAGATCATTTTCAAGGACGATTTACGAGAAATTTATTAGCTCTGTGATTAAGTTTGGTGGTTAGAAGTTGAGATAAATAATTTACTCACTCTATATGGCATTAGGAACTAGAAAATTCATTTGTCACACCTACAAAAGTACACCACTTATCTCTCTCTATCTTGAGCCGGCTCTATCCAGACCCCCTCATTACACCCTGTCTCTTTCAGGTCCACAGTAATCTGCGTCTAGGTCTTCCCAATGGTTTCTTCTCATTGGGTTTGCCAGCCAGTACTATGAACACGGTTCTATATTCTTCCATTAACGCTGCGTATACTGCCCACCGTAATCTGCGAGACCTGGTTATCCTAACAATATCTTGTGATGAGTGCAGGGTATGCAACTCATCCTTGTCTAAGCTCCTCTACTCCCCAGTAGCCTCGTCCCTTTTTGGTCCAAACATCTTACTAAACAACATGTTTTCGAATAATCTAAATTGGTTTTCGTTGTGTAAAATAAGAGACCACGTTTCCCAAACATCGAGAAAAACTGATAACGCTACTGTCTTGAATATTCTTGACAGCAGGCGAGATGTCAACAACTTACTAACCGAGTAATAGCATGCATTTCCTTGCGCTATTCTTTTCCTAATTTCCACTCTAATATCGTTATTGTTCCTAAATATTTAAACAGGTTAGCCCAGTCAAATGATTATAGATCTATCCTTCCTAAAAACTAAGTAATTTATTTGTGGGAAAAAACGTTTGTTAAGGTCTGTATTTTTAATAGATTTTATAACAGTTTTTTTGGCTTAAATAAACCAAATATTGCTTCAGTAGAAACGTTTAGCTTAGTTTTCAACAAACTCAACAGCTATTTAATATTTGTTATGGGCACCATAGAATTTGAACATGACTTTTTCTCAAGATTTAAAAAGTTTTATTTTCAAAATCCCTTTTACTCTTGGGCGGCTTTACAATATAATATTTCTTCTACAAAGATAACTCAGATAAAATAAATATGATATAATTTTAACTATCTATCAAAGATATTTTGTAAAATAGAATATGCACTAGGGGTTTGTCCAGAAAATTAGAACATTTGAAACACAAGAAAGAGTCATAAATGTAATTGTACAGTACGAACAGGAAAAATGCTTTCTTATGACTCCACAATTACAAAAGTTTTAATGTGTGATTTATTTTGGCCAAAATTGTATTTATTATATAAAAAACTGCATCATACTTAAATTAAATAGCATCCTTCCTATCCCTTCCTCCCCTAGTCCTTCGTCTTAACCAAAGAACATTCCAAGATAATAATAAAGGATTCTTAAGTGGTTTAGATATTTCAGAGCTGCCGTTCCCATATAGCGATGTGAGGATATGTATCTCCAAGTATGTGGCACTCTTAAGGTGAGTATGTAGGGGACGCAAGAAAAGGTAAATTAAATATTTCTTCAGTACAAACATAAAGTTTAATTTATTTTTCCATTATGACCTCAACAGTGTTCTTGAATATCTATCAAGGGTGCCCTGGATTTTAATGACAACTTTTTCTCTTCATTTAAAATGTTTTGTCACCTGATGCCACTATGCTCATGAAAGATATTCAAGAAATATTAATATCACCATGTGGAAAAAAATTAAGCTCTATGTTTGTACTGAAGCAAACATTTTATTAATTTTGGCCAAACAAATGTTTTTCTATAAAAACTGCAAATACGCTGGCCTTTTATCGTGTTCCCTACATCTCCACCTTAATATAATTTTCAATCCACATTTCCACAAACATCTACATTTACAAATATAAACTGAGAAATATACTACACAAGATAATATAATAGTCATTAGCTAGAAGAATGTGACGGATCTGTCTTTGCTTCATTTGCCTTTTTTCTTTTATGTCGATCCAGTGCAGGTTTTACCGGAGGTCGCGACTAAACAGATATAGCTTGGAATCCTTGGTTTGGACAAAGCTGGTCTTCAATCACATGATCATAACAAGTTCCAGTTCTTAGAAAGAGTGACATCGTGAGTCACGGCTGATGACTGTGGGAGGGCGATAAAAGAGTGGTCTTCTACTGACATCACACATTCAGACAATGGAAGGCAGGACTCACAACAAAGACAGGACATCGTGAATATTTCGACCTCTTTCTACAAACTAGCATGGGTGGGAATAAAATACCTTCCTGTTTTGTTTGCGACCATGTGTTGATGAACGAGTTTTAGATGTTAATCAGGATTATATTAAAACACTTTAGCTGCTTAAAACAATCAACACCCAGACTTTAACAAAGGTAATATAACCCCTACCGTTTTAGCAAAGGGATGGACACACACCCGAGGTGGATCTAAATTATTTTAAGTACCAGCAGCTGGGGTAGAACCAGGGCCCTCTATATTCTATATTGTGACACCTAATGCTCACTTATTGATTATAATTAATTCAAGAAGTATCACAATGATTTTCTTCTATAATGCTTATTTAAAATAAATTAAAATTATTCTCAATCAAAATGTATTTATTTTACTCCTTAACGCTCTCTCCTTATAACATAGCTAGGAAAATAGATCCCTCAACTTCATCCTCAAATTTAATGTTTTCCATATTGTTAATATATCTCATATTAAAATTAATGCAACTGTTTGTGGTGTAAACACCCATCCTAGTTATTCACCTATTTAAACTAAGAGAATATGGAAGGGTATGGTATGGTTAAAAGGAAACGCACCCACAGTTTTATGGAAAGTAGAGTGAGAATTTATTAAGTATTTTAAAAACCTCAGTAAATCCGACTGGGACTTGAACCATGATGACATCTTCATCACCAGCAATCTAGTCTAATGCGAAAGTGATGCCTTGAACCAGGCTTACCAAACTCGTTTGATATTAAGGGCTAAAATTAAAATACTGAGAGGGCCACATTTCAAAAAATTATTATTAATGCAGGATAAGATTGAGATTAAGATTATAATTATAGTAAGACACATTACTAAGAACATATATATATATATATATATATATATACATTTACACTTTTTTATAATTATTGTAGAGCCCTCCCTCTTTGTTTTACCAGAAATATGCAACCTCTTATTTGCAGCAATGGTATATAGTGCTGGGCTTTAAACTTTGTGTTGACGTCACTTTCTAACCTGATGTCGAACTCGTGTTCGTAAGACACGATCTCTCGAGTGTTTGTTCCTTTTCATAAGATAAAGCAATGGTTCACATATTTATGGGCAGCCAAACATTGCACATATTTGGTTTACAAATTTAACACTTTTTTTTAATCAATCGTTGGTGTGTAGAAATGATTTGATATAGCAACCTCTCCTGATCCCAAATAATGGCTAATTTCCAAATGCCATATTTTTAAATTGAGTATTTCTAAAAGGTTTATAAAAATAATAATCTGGCCGTATTGTATGTTGGTTCATCATAAGGCCCTCGGGCCGCAAGTTTGACATGCCTGCATTAAACCACGTGGATGAGCATTATCAATAATTGAGATTTGCTTACCTTCATCCACACATGAATACAATCTGAGTTGAACGGTCAAAATACCCCGGAGTAACGCGGAGGGTAGATATTGGGAATGGCCTGAGGCACGGGGCCACTGAGCTAGCTCGTGTAGGTGCTGAAATAGTGTTATGTTAGGCCGAATGTGTGCAAGGCGTAGGTCGCGCTGAGTAATACAGCCTTGACAACAGATTGTCTGTTTGTACCCTGAGCTAAGTGGCGAGGGAACTACCAGGGTTACGTCTTGTGACATGAATTGTAATGGACTGTACCGTGACACACAAAGACACTTTACCAAGACGTCAGTCACGTTTTGTTTGTTTGATTTGTTGGTTCAGGTTGGGGTTCATGTCTCAGCCGGTTGTACTAAGGATTGTTTCTTATAAACAGTTTCTCAATCTCCCTTCCCAAGAATGATTATACATTTCCTCTAGCTTATACCTTACTCACTGCTACCCAATTATTGTAAATATGCGGATATTCCAGAAACTGTTTCGGTGGCTACAGGTTCTAACCCAGGGTTCCTCATCCCGCAGCCCGCGGGCCACATGCGGCCCTCCATAACAATTTTTGTGGCCCATTGGCTCATGAAAAATATTAAATTATTTCAAGAGAGAAAAATTACAAATACAGATTTATATTTTACATAATTAACTAATTTGATAAATACGTATTCAAGCTATCTTATAAACTAATTTTGCTTTTACATGAAGAAAAATATTACGTTATACACAAATGTAACTTGAACTAGCAAATGACTACGCTCTTAGAAAAGGGAGAAAGTATTATTTTGGGTGCGTTCAAACATCGTTGGGATTGCTTGAACATCGTCGGGAGTGTTCGCGTTCGTTCATCACCACTGAGACATTTGGGACGCCAAAATCCTAATGTTGTTGGCACAGTATTGCGGCCCGCGAGCTAACAAGGGGCAGAAAATTGGCCCTTGGACCTTAAAAAGTTGAAGACCCCTGGTCTGAGGCGTCGCTCTTGTGTTAGACTAGACTGCCGATGACAGGAAGATCGGGGCTCGAATTGTAGTGGGATGTACTGAGAGTGGTGTTCCAAAAATATTTATCCACTCTCCCTCCACTCAAATGTGGGTACACTTCCTCTATATTCAATCTTTATCATCCTTAACTGATTAGCGTAATTAATGCATATGCGTACAACCTGAAACCGAACAAGAACTTAGTAAGATGAGGTGCAAAAAGAAAAGGATAACCCAGAAGTGAATTGAGACGTAAATCACTTTTAAAAAAAAATTGATGGACCTTATTCAATGCCAGGTAGTGGAAAAACAACATCAATATTTGAGTAACTGTTCGTCCTGGTCCTAGATTTGGGGGAGTAGCTAAAAATGTGGCTGTCCTAGGTTAAATTAGTTTCTAAGTGTTTTTGTCGATATAAACTTGTGTTTATAAATTATATGTCAAATACTAGATTAAAATAAATGCTCACATTAAATCAGCTCATTAAACAACTATCTAAGCGTTTAGTTAACACGATTATAACCAACGACCTACCTCAAGATAACATTGGTGCAGTTAATAATCCATTAGACAAACTTAATAACGAGAATAAAACACCCTCATTAGCTTAGGTGCGATTAGTATTTGATTTGGGAACATTCAGGTTTTTTGTAAATATTGTCAACAACAACTAAAAGTTTTAAAATTGTCCCCTTCCTTTTAGTAAGAAAGACAGCAGTCATTAATACAATAGGTCCTAATTACGCGTAGAAACAACTCCTTAAGTAATCATTTATTTGCTAATTGCAGTCAGGAAGTCCTCCCCCCCCCTCCGTCTCCATTTCACACTACTCGTTCAGTCATATACATTAATTACGCTGATGAGATAAGTATGAAGAAATGTGCCCGCATTTATTTGGAAAAGGAGGGTGAAAAAATTCAGGGAAAATCCTCCCCGATACACCCGGATGGAGTTCTAGCTCCCCCCGCCACCGACAGATAAAACTAAATGAGCTTTACGTTTATTCCACCAGCCGTGATGTCAACAAGTACAATGTGATTTTCATAGGAAACCCGTTATTTGAAAACTGGAAAATCATGTTGCCACAATAGTGATTATACAAATATTACAATTATTGTATTTATTTAAATTACTAGGTCTTTTATTAACGATGTAAAGAAATATTATAGTGTAATAAATTAAGAAGTATTATTGGAATCTTTGGTAATTATTTTTATTAATAAATCAAGTAAAATAGAGTTCTACAAATTTAAATTTGAATGTCTTTCAAACAATGTTGGTGCTGAAAAGTGGGCTTCCTATTAAAAACACGGTTTAGTTAAAGCGAAAACACTTCAAACAAACTAGTGAATAAGTTCCCACTCAAATGAAATTGACCTTGTATTTTGCTCGAAACCTACTCGTGACAGAATCCTTGTGGAATTGTGTCATAGTAGTTTATTAGGAGGTAGTTGGTTGACTAACCTGCAGGCTCCGCGCCTCTGAACTCATGATCTAAGCCCTAAGGCGTCATTCTCTACCGATCTTAACACTTCGTGCTACACACATATCCCCCTGAGACAGTAAATAGATCGTGTGAATATAGAATTGTTGACGTGATGATAATTTTTTTTTAGCATGGCATCTTACTGCCCATTCGGTTTATACGCCTATGTAGTAATTACACTAATGGTTTAGGGATTGGGAAGGCTTTTAATTGATAAGAAGAGCACCAGCATTTGAATGGAATGATAATGGAAAGCCATGTGTTACTGGAGGACCATCAAATGGAAGCAGCTATGTGCACTGGGGGTCTACAGGGTACTTGAATGTAGGGGGGAAGTGGGGCCTGTTGAAAATTATGCAGGAAGAACATTATGTTTAAGAAAGTCCATTTTGCGACTATAAATAGGGCCTAGAAGACAAAAATAATTAATCTATTAAATGAAATGTTGAATAAATATATGATATAAATAACACTTATTTGATAAGTAATAATTTTTTAGTATTCTTAACATTATAAACCTTATTTTTTCTATAGCTAAGCGTTCCGATTTGTTTTCTCAAGGCTGGTACAGACTTAATTTTTTTCTATTTTATTTGTGTCTATCTAGAAAATAAAGAGAGCAAAGTATGGATATTTTACGTTAAATCCTTATCATTTCAATTTTTTGTATTATATGTGGTTAACTTTCTTTATCTCATTATTATTACTATTAAACTTATTGGGATCCTGCGGACAGACTTTTAGGCCTCCGTGTACCACCAGTGGTACGAGGAACACACTTTATGAAACACAGGTATAGACTCGGCGCTATGATACATGGATTAAATATGATGCTGTGCGACTTTTCCTATAAGATGAGGCAACACGCCAGCACCCTGGTGAAGATGTGATCGAAGTTGTGTAGCGTCAAATGTGCAGAACAAAGGTACAGAATAACAAACACTGCCCCCATCTGCCCATGGTGTGAGCTTCCCAAGCGAGCTATCCAAACCAAGAGGCCGCCTCTGTTAGCGATGATAGTGCCAACATTTGTGACTATAGGGTGTCATGTGGTCAGCCGCCCAGCCGTTAATCTCAGTTTTATAAACCGGAGCTGCTACTTATTTATTCAAGTAGCTCCTTATTTGTCCTCACGAGGTTGAGTTTGACCCAGTTACAGACCCATTGCTTCACAAATAATTTTTTGTGAGCACCAAGGATTGAGTCTGGGACCTCTATATATGTATTATTAATATTATTGTTATTATTAACACAACGTCTTGCTACCCGTTCGGGTTATACGCACTTACGCTAATGTGTAATGAATGGTGAATGGTAGGGTGATTGTGAGATAAAATGGAGGACCCACAGTTTAACGTAGGATCCGAACCAAGGTGGAGGCCTGGCATTTCCCACATTTACAAGTTGTGAATAATACATGTCTTGTCAGAGGTGAAGGAAGAGTTTGGCAATCAGATAAATCGGTGCCGAGACCGAGGATTGAACCACGGACCACCAGCACAAAAGTCCGACACCTTACTCCTAGACCACTGGGTCACCCCTCTAGATATGTAGCAAGGAGCTCTGACCGCTAGACCAACATTCCACTTAACCCACAGAAAATATAATATATATATATATATTATTTTTTATGTATAGAAATAATAATATTTCAATTTCCTTGTAAAAGTTCCTTATAATACAAGTAAAAATAATCTTATTATTTTTGTCTTATAGTCAAGCTGGGATAAGACGCTAATAGCCAACATACCGGCACTTAATTGCATTAAAAATGTGTTTCTATAGAATTTATTAGCAATTATGAGCAATGTTCTCGAATTTTATTTTAATTAATCCCAGAAATAAAAGTATTAAGTCAAAATATTAGTATCGCTGGTCGATTCTTGCTATCACCAATGTTTTAATAAACCAGTGAGATTTAATAATTCAATAATTTGGCAAAATTTGTCCCTTAGAATAATAATATTAATAATTTAATGTTCACTTTCTGAGCTCATTAACACATTACTTACAAAATGAGGTAATCTGGGACAGCAGTTATAAACATTCAATCATACTACCCGGAATGTATTTTTCAGGTAAGCCGAGGTAGATATTAGCGAATAATAATAATAATAATAATTTCAGGCTCCATAAATATTCGTACCAAGTTCTCCTAAACCTATAGATATAACCACCGAGCCTCAAGAGCGTTGACTATTATAGCATTTGTCACATATTAATGGCTATATATATATATATAACTAGCGATTTCGGTAAACTTACCTAGGATGTAGCCGATAAAGCAAGCACACATGGTAGTGAGAAACAAGGCTATATTCCTGGTTGCCATGACGCTACACTCAACTCGCATGAATTAAAGGAAGACTGACGCTCCGCGGGCCGCGGATACCAGGTTTATATATGGAAGGTGTGGAGGGAAATATATTCAGCCTTGAGTTCGTATCACGACCGAGCATTCGAGTCTCCAGACTATGCGCCCACATTTAGTTGCAGCTATATCCCGTTGCAGCTTAGCTTCACAGTGAAGTCACTCGCCATTACAAGGCATATCCAGACTGTATGAACCAGCATTCAAGAGTTGAAACTATACAACGTTGCAGCTTAGTTTCACAGTGACCTCATTCACTGCTATAATATATAACCAGATTGTGTGTGACCACACTTGGGAGTTTCAAATATACCACGTCATATGGAGATTAATATAATGTGTACGGGTATAGCTTGAGTTCATCTACGGAAGGAGAGGTGGTAAGTGGCAACTAGCAGAAGTGACGATTGGCTTAAAGTGACTTTTGTCAACATATTTGGAAATAATATTTATTTGCTTGTTAATACTTTATTTTTTAGTATCAATAAAAAGGGTTATAAAACGATTCTAATAATACTTTCAGCAAATGTTTACAATAACCTTCTGATAGCTGTCTCCTAGCGTATATGAGCTACAGGTATGACGTCATCTAGAATTAAGATGTGTATGAGTATGGTATGTATCACATCACGTATAAGTTAAAGTGTATACGTATATAGCTAAGTATGACATAACGTAAAAATAGGATGTACACGTGTATAGCTAAGTACGACGTCATGCAGAATTAAGGTGTATGCGTGCACAACTAGGTATGACATCCCATTAAGGTGTGGCATAAAATCATATATATGTTAAAATGTGTAAGTGCATAGCTAGGTATGACAACATGTCAAAGTTAAGGTGTATAAGTTTATAGCTAGGTGTGACATCACGTAGAATTAAGGTGTGGTGTGAAGTCATGTAGAAGCTAAAATGTGTGTGTGGCTGGGTATGACGTATTTTAGATGTTAAGGTGTGTACGTATGTATAGATATGACGTCATGTAGAAGTTAAGGTGTATGCGTATATATATGTATGACGTAAGCTCTATAACGTTCAGTGGAAGATTGCGCTATTGGGTGTCTACGTCCTATTCCACGTAGTTCATCTGAGGAGCTTGACCATGAATCATTTGTTTGTGTGAGATAGGTATTCCCGTCATCGATAATATTTGAACTCTTAGAAATAAAGGTAGTGAACCTACTTTAATCCGGTTTCTTTAATTTGTATTGTGTAATTACCCATCTTGTTTGTATACTGCTCATGTTGGTGGGAGCTTTTTCCCATGACATAAAAAAAAGTGCTCAGAGTGAATGTTTGCTATTTGAATTAAATTTACTGTCAAATCTTTAATTCAAAGTAAGAATGATTCGCCTCCATAACGCCCTTTTCTCAAGGTAGTCCTTAATATAATAGTATCGACTGTTATCCGCTTCGGTGCACGCATGGTCTCAGGCGCTACTATCGCAATAGACTAGACTGCCAAAGACGGGAGATAGGAATTCGACATTGGTAGGGTGTACTAAGGGTAGTTTCCCCTAAATGTTTTTTCCCTCTCTCCACGAAAATGCGGGTAGATTTCCTTTAAATTAAACCCTCCCAATCTCAAACACATTAGAGTAATTAGTATAAAGGCTTTAACCAGAACGGGTAGTAAGATACAGTGCTAATAGACATCAAGAGTTTTAAGAATAAAAGAGCATGTACAGTAGCCCCAGTGCTTCTTTGGTGCTGACTGACAGCTCACAGCTGACAGCTGATGGCTTTAAAAAGTTACAAGACCAAATTATGTATCCCTACGCCGAGCCATATGATCTGCAAAACATTTGTTTAGCAGCTGTCACTTCTTACAGTCAAAATTTATGTACATACCTAAATGTTGACTGTCAGAAGTCAGCTGTGAGCTGTCAGTCAGCACCAAAGAAGCCATGGGGCTACTATATGACTCGGTGTATGGATGTTGTTGAAGCGAGGGGAGTACGCAAGGATAGGGAAGTGTGAAGAGAGTTCGTGAGGATGGATTAATTACGGAGTTGTTTTTTGAGCCATATGCACCATTTCTCAAATATCCCTTAAAGGAACGGCGTGACTAGGTATACCCTGATTTTGGTTGGAAGAACAGTAGAGAAAATTCAAACATATTTCTTTGCGGCCAGCTCTGATAATATTTTAATATATTATTTTTGTTATTTTGTAGATATTGATAATATATATCAATAGTAATATCTGCAGATGAAATTGACTTTATGTATGAATATATTAAAATTGTTTTAGTAACTTTAGTAACTAACTTCTACTGTTCTTCCTACCAAAATCATACTATATGTATGTATTTTTTCCAAATAGTTTAAAACCACTGATTAGACGAGCCCATTCAGTCCTCCACATGGTTTTGTTAATTCATTCTCCTTATGAATTTCTGTAATTAATATTGTGATAACCTGTATTATTCTTGGTCTAATAAATGGCCTCGGTCGGACAATCCTCCACCACTGTTACTGTCTCTCAACCTTCCTCCCCGGTTCCGTTAACAGTGAATATCTCAGGCCACTTTAAAGGCGGGATCGGGAGAGAGGTTAGAATTCAGTCGGTGGTGGTGGAGGATCCCAATGGTACCAGGAGAGAGGTCGGGATTCAGAAGGTGGTGGTGGTGGAGAATTCCAACAGGATCAGGATAGAGGTCGATATTCAATTGGTGGTGGTGGAGGATCCCAAAGGGATCGGGATAGAGGTCAGGATTCAGTTGGTGGCGGTGGTGGAGGATCCCAAAGTGATCGGAAGAGAGGTTGGGATCTAATCGGTGGTGGTGGAGGATCCCAACAACAACGGCTTAGTAAGCCGGTGGCCGAAGCAAACCCAAACTTGAGAAAACAAGGTAAAATGACGGATTGGAAAAATTGTTGACAAACAGCTACAAATAGGGACTCTAAACTTTGGAACACTGACTGGAGATTGTAGATACGTAGGATGAAATAAAAATTGATGTCCTGGGTCTGAGCGAGACCAAATGAAGGGTAACGGCATGAGGAAAGTAATGAATGGCTTCATTATGCATTTGGATGGGAAATGACGAAGGGAGAAGAAACAGAGTAGGCTTCGTGGTGAGAAAGGGCTGCAGGTGGATGTAGTAGGGATGAATAATTGAATGATATAGATGACAATAAATTACAGAGGGAAAAAGGTGGAGGTGATACAAGTGGATGCCCCCAAGTGTGATGCCCAGCAGAAAAAAATACAAGTTTGAGGAAGACCTAAAAAGGTATATGGGAAACTAATGTTATCTAGTAATGGAGGATTTGAATGCAAAAGGAGGAAAAAGATAGTAGGATTTGAGAAAATATTAGGGAAGGAAGGTTAAGGAGAGATAAACGAGGATGGTATAAGTCTGTTTGAGCTATGTGCAAGAAATAAAATGAAAATGGCAAACAGCTGGTGTAATAAAGAAAGAGAAATTCACTAGATACAATTGAGATGGGGAGCAAAAGTCGGTGATAGATTATTTTATCATGGATAAAGAAATGAAAATTCAGACTAAATATCTAGGTAATACCAAGTGTGTCTTTAGATAGTGACCACAGGTGGTTGGTAGCAGGCATAAAGGGATGAAAATGAAGGATAAAGTTAGTATAACAAGAAATAAGAATCAGGGTGGTGAGAATAAAAATTACAGATAAAAGAGAGCTGTACTTAAGAAAGGCAAGAAGCTTAATACCCGATGATGAAATACAAAGTGAATGGGAAAGGTTTAAGAACAGTCTGTTGAGAAGTGCAGAGGAGGTATATGGGAGGGCAAGTAATAAGAGTAAGTGTAAGGAGAGAACTTGGTGGAACAGCAGGGTGAAGGAAACAGTGGAGGAGACGAATAAAGCTTTCAGAAGGAGCTTTAAGAATGAGAATGAGGAAACAGAATAAGAATATAGGATTAAGAATAAAATACCGAAGCGAGTAGTATGAGAAGTCAAGAAGGATTGAATGCTAAAATTGACACAAATGCTTAAACGGGACGTAGAAGGAAGTAAGAAGGTGTTATATAGCCAAATAAGAAAGAGGAGGAGAGAGAAAAGACAGGAAGCTATAAGGATGGATGAAGAAAGAAGAACGTTGAAGACAGGAGAGGAAGAAAAGAAACTATGAATGAGATATTTTGTCAAAATGTTCAACCCGGAAGAGTAAAGTGATGAGAGTGAAACAGAGGAGTAGGAAAGAGGTCCCACATGGGAAGAGGTGGAGGACGCATTAAAGAGGATGGAACGTGGAAAAGCACCGGGTGTGGATGAAATGACTTTGCAAATGATAAGAGCATTAGGTGAAGCATGTTATACAATGGATACACGGTGCTGAGAGTGCATTTGAGGGATAGCCAGGTATAAGAAGATGGGGAAAAGGGAGTTATTATACCTATTTTCAAAAAAGAAGACAGGAAGAGGTTTAGTAATTATATGGGCATAACGCTGATATCTTACTGTTCAAAAAATATATGAGAATATACTGGAAAGGAGAATAAGAAATAAAATGAAAGGAAGGTGGAGAGGGGAACAGCACGGATTTAGGGAACAGAGGTCTACAATATACTTAATCTTTGCCATACAACAGGTGATGGAAGAAAGGTATGAATATGGAAATACTTGGTAATGGTATTTATGGATGTGGAGAATACGTATGATAGCGTGGATATAAATAAAGTTTAGAAAGCGGGTTGAAGGAGGACAAAGCGGGAAGAGGAGTTGTAATGAGAGTGAAAATCGTGTATGAGGTTAACAGGAGTTGTGTTAAGATGGAGACTGTAAGAATGTAGTGGTTCCAAATAAAAATTTTAATGAAGCAGGAGAATTCCCTTTTACAATTACTATTTGTAGTGGTAATGTAAATGGTAATGAACAAATGGGCAGAAAAACTCTGGGAGGAAAGAATTAAAGCTTTGATGTTTGCTGATGACTTAATGGCATGGTGGGAGAAAGAAGAGGAAGTACAGGACAACTACAAGAATGGAATGAGGATGTGTAAGAGTGCGTAATGAAATGGCAAAGTGTGAAATGATAGTAGTGACAAGGAGTAGGATAAGACCTAGAATAGCTATCAGGTTGGATGGACTAGAGCTGATAAAAGTACAGAACGTAAAATATCTAGGAAGCGTGATTGAAGAAAAAGGTGGAAGTAGAGATGATTTAATGAGAAGAGGACAGTAGGGAGAGTTGTTCTATAGGTGTGTAAGATACCTGCAATAGCAAATAGAATTGCCCTTGAAGTGCAAAGAAGTGTTGTACAGGGTGTAGTTTGTCCCATTGTCACATATGCAGCAGAAACATGGACATTGAATGAAAGAGAGGCTAGGAAAGTGGAGGTCACGGGAATGAATTTTGTTAGGAGCATGTTACCAGTCGCAAGGATAAACAAGATTAGGAATGAAGTACAGTACAGGGAGTACATGAGATAGTAGAAGAGGCAAGACTGAGATGGCATGGGCATGTATTGAAGATTGAAAAAGGGAGGATACCGAAAAAAGTGTTGGAAATGAAGTATGTGGGAAACAGACCACAAGGGAGATCAAGAAATAGATAGGAGGATCAGATAACAGAAAGTGTTTAAGTGAGAAGAGAAGGATGGAAGAAATTAAATGAGAGAGAGTGGAGGAAGGATAGAGGAAGATGGAGGCATGTTAATAAACTGGCCTGGCCACAGGCTGGAAAGAGTTGATGATGAGTTTAAAACCTGCATATTTTGTGTTCTTGATTTATTACTTTAGTTTATATTTGTTTTGATAAACTATTAAGTTGTTTAAAAAAGGTGTAATCACACATTAAAGAGCATAGGTGTCTAACAAACAGGATGTTTACAATTCAAAATTTATCCAAGAAAAATTGTTGATAGGACATGTTCTATTTCCTACAAGGTACAAGTGAAAAATGGAGGCGCAAGCCTGATGAATGATCTAAAAATACAAAGTTTGGCAGAAAAAGAATAGAATCATAAACTTTATAGCACATTTTGTGCCAATTGGATCAGTTTGTATTGGTTGGTAGTATACATATTCTTCATCTGGGGAGACTACACATTCCAATTACTATTACATTTTATTCTCGAGAGGTGACACCACAGTAAAGTAAAGAATCTAACAAATAAATTAATAATCTTCCAACGTAAAGATTGACTACTGGTATTCAGAGATTTATTTAATTTGCTATTGATAAAGATCGGATCTAAAAGTATTATATTCTTGTAAATGATTCAAATAATAAAAAAATACTGAGCTTTAGAATAAGCTAATAGATTTTGGTCTTATTTATTTGGTCAAACTATAATTGTTAATTTTTCTGTTTGAATATAACACAATAATTGTATTTTAAGTGGTGCACCCAAAGGTAGCCATATTCATTGATGGATTAAATTTTCTGTTTTCGTTGTTAACTCATGTCAAGGTTATTATTTTGTTTCCAATCCTGTTTTTTTTATCTTCCTGTAAGTTCGTTGCATTTGGCCGCGTTATCATGGTGGTCCATCTGTATGATGGGTGTAATAACATCCTGGAAAGGTTTCAAAGAAATATTTTTGTCTCAATTTTGTTCCGTATAAATACAGGAGTAGTTAAGAGCATCCTTACATGCCATGAAATATGAAAAAAACCACTTCGGTGGCCGTATGGTCTAAGGTGCTACCATCAAGGTAGATTAGACTGCCTATTATGCGGAGATCGATGTTCAAATCTCTGTCAGGCGTGGTTTTTTTTTTCAAAATGGGATTTATACCCCCTCTATGCAAGTGAGGATTCACTTCATTTAAATATCGCCATCCTCGTCCCTAAAACCATCAGAGAAATTAGTACATAAGCGTATATCTTAGACGGGTATTAAGACGTGGTCCGAAAAATAAAATGCCGAACAAAGAGTTAGATTCGAAAAATATTTATCAGAGATGTTTGAGCGTAGTTGGAATTTCGACTCAGCTATTTCAGACATGAGTTGATATATATGGCCACTGAAAGTTTTGCTGCTGAAGATACAATAGATGTTGATTGGATGTAGCTAACATTCTTTGGAGGATTTTAGAGTAAAACTACAAAGTGTGGATGCTTTCGAGGCAGTGCACAGAAGAAATCAACCGGGGTCATAGTATGAAATACCCCGACAAAGATCCAACCACGGTCCAGGTGTCGAATAAAGATGTCCGGTGTTTGATCAACAGCCAATGGGAATATCTAACCATCAACATAACAATAACAGGCGACGTGGAACTTAGGATTGTCATTGAGGGGTCTACCGTTTCAGGGACTTAGCCATGCTCCATTGGAATTTCAACATGGGACGATACCACGAGACCGGTGTATAATATTGTAAACGCAACCTTGAAAAGTCATTCAGTTTAGAATGTTAACAATGTACACATTACC